>OZ023175.1:939067-949067 GCA_963678695.2 Diplodus puntazzo
ACCTTATACTCCTGATGGAGACAGTTCTTATTATTACCACATTTATATTGTAAAGATTTAAGTTCTTACTCTGAATTCCTTCTGTAAAACTACACAGAGCTGCTCTGAGGTCAGTTTCTGGGTTTTGTCGCCCTCTGTCTGTGGCCAGCAGGAACTACAACGAACACGTCTCTTTACAAACAAACAGCCTTTCTCTAAATACAAGCGGTGAAACAACCAATCAGAGCAGAGATACTCAGGTGGAACGTGAACATGTTGTGTTTGGGGGCGAGCAGGTGGGTCAGGATGTTTCTGAGCTGACTGTGTGTGTCTCCTGCAGGACATGCTGCAGCACTACGACTTCAACAAGTTCCCGTCTCTGAAGATGAAGCTGATCGAGTCTGTGGATAAGATGTTGGCCACAAAGATCGCCGTTCTGATGACGATGATCCGGGAGGAGGAGTCAAAGGCGCCGCCAGCCATGGTGTCCGGCGGCGCCTTCGAGGGCTCCCAGGACGGGCCCTTCGGTCACGGCTACGGCGAGGGCATCAGCGCCGGGGCGGACGCCGAGGACTGGATCGTCAGCCGTGAGAAGCACCGCTACGACGAGCTCTTCTACATGCTGATGCCCGTCAACGGCAAGATCACCGGCGTCAACGCCAAGAAGGAGATGATGAACTCGCGGCTGCCCAACAACGTGCTGGGGAAGATCTGGAAGCTGGCCGACTGCGACCACGACGGCATGCTGGACGACGAGGAGTTCGCGCTCGCTCAGCACCTCATCAAGGTCAAACTGGAGGGCTACGAGCTGCCCACCGAGCTGCCCGACCACCTGGTGCCCCCGTCCCACCGCAAAAACCCCACCGCAGACGCCCTGTACAACCACAGCGAGGACTAGAGCGCCGGCAGGGCGGCGAGAGGACGAGAGGACGCCGAGAGGACGATTCTGCAGCTGATGTTCAGACTAACACGGGAACCAATCAGCAAGTAGAAGGTCAAAGGTTAGAGTTCAGGATGTCCACAGGAGGAGGAGCTCGCCACCAACATGATCTTCAACCATCGTTAACTAATCACACGTTAAAATCACACAAACAAACTGACTGAGGAACGCTGAGAATGCTATGCTTTTATTTTGCTAAGGTTTTATATATTGTAGTTGCCTTTAAAGCACCAAAGAAGAAGAAAAAAATGTCGCTTCATATGTTACTAATACTGCCTTCATTGGGCCACTTTTATTTTGAAAGGACGGTGTGTTTAAAGCAGTATCTTGAGCCAACTTCCTGCCTTATTTCCCTCCTGATCACGCCGCTCGCGTCAAACTGATCTCTGATCTGATTTCCTGTAAGCTGCTTGAGCGTCTCTTGAGTTTTCTGTTGAGTCCGAACTCAAACACCCACGAGTTTATTTTTTTTCTGCCGAAAAAAGTTTCATTCTGGAATTAAATCAAGCTTTTTTTTTTTTTTATGCCATTAAGCAAATATATATAATTAACTTTTTAGAATTCTAATATTTTACTCTGTGAGATGTCTGAAGAACAGTCCACACAGACGCATCAATATATTTATGTTTTAACTGTATGAATATTAAAATAACGTCACGTCACAAAAATGAATCGGATCAGAGAAATCTTCCTGCGTCGAGCTGCAGAGTCGTCTTCACGTCCACGGTCCGATCAGTAAGCGTTCACTCAGCCGGTCCATTCAGTCAGAACCAGGACGCCGGGTTCAGGGGGGTCGGAGGTCAAAGGTCAGAGTCTGTTGTTTGAACAGCTCTCAGTCGGAGGAGACGGAGGTGGAAACGTCCACCCGCTCTGCTGCTGCAGCTCGCCGTTAACTCGTCCTCCGGGACGGACGGCGTCCTGAAACGTGTCGCAGTCGACAGTTTCCTCACATTGTAAACGGCAGCAGAGAGGAGAGGCCGCGACCTCTGACCTCTGACCTCTGCTGACTGCACACTCTGCTGCTGAGGGAAACAGACGGATTTCAGTAATGGAGCAAAAAAACACACAAACGTACGTCGACACTCAAATAATGTAAAGCCGTGTGAGGAACTGCTGCTTCTCCATGAGAACATCTTCCGCCATTTTGTGTCTCATTAAAACAACTTCCCTGCTTTTCTTTCATCATTTTAACAGAAAATGTTGTCTGTGACAAACTGTCAGGTGTTGTGGTATAAAGAGAGGATTAGATCAAACACCTCCATGTGCTCGCGTCCAGTCTGAACCCAAAAGTCCTTAATAACATGATGTCATCCTGAAGTAATCGGCTCCGTCTGCAGGTCCCACATTTCACATCAACGTCCAGATTAAGTTTCATCCATCATTTCATTTCTATCAGCGACTGTTGTTTCTGTAAACCTCCACAAAACCAATAAAGAGCCGCTAATGTTAGCTGCTAATGTTAGCCACTAATGTTAGCTGCTAATGTCAGCTGCTAACATTAGCGGCTAATGCTAGCTGTTAAAGTTAGCTGCTAATGTTAGCCTAAACTCTTGGCCTTGGACGTAATTTTAGATTTCATTTCAGTTTTTTAATTCAGTCACCATTAAAGGGAACTTTTGAGTCACGGTTCAGTTCTAAACACATTTCCATTTGCAAAACGTGAGTCAGTGAACGCAGCAGTGAATGTTTCTGTGAATGTGCCTTTAAGTAGCCTAAAAACAGGAAGTTCGTTTTGGAGGAGAGTCGACGTCTGGATCTGAAGCAAAGTTTCATCTTGTCGTCTCCACAATAATTCTGTCGGGTCCAAACCGCCGTGTGCTGTTCAGGAGCTGCAGCAGCTTGCAGTGTTTGTGCGAGTGGTTGTTTTCAGATTCGCTTCCTGTTCCACAGCTGATATTAATGATCGTGCTTCCAGCTCAGATGTCAAAGCTACGTTTGCACATTTCCCAGCAGTGCCTGTTCATGCGACGCGTGTCGACGCCCTCTGTTTCTATGACGGGACGGCGGCGTCCTCGAGGACGCAGCAGCCGGGCGGCTTCTGTTTTGTGCCTTTGACCCGCAAAATAAAGTTTAATGTGTTGATCAGAATCTGTTGAGCTCCGAGCATTTCATCTCCTCATGAGGGAACGTCTGTAGAGCGATTAGTCGTCTCTGTTTTGATTTCAAGTCCATAAAATTCAGGATTTCAGCGATCGTGTCGAATCGTCTGTCTGGTGGGAGGAGCCTCCGTCTGATGGGAGGAGCCTATGTCTGGTGGGAGGAGCCTAACAGTGTCTTCTCACAGTCCAACTGAACGTTCAAATCTTCACTTGTCAGAATGTAAAAGTCTTTATTTTTGTGATTTTGACGTATTTTGTATTCCTGTTGTTTGGATGTGTTTCTGGTCAGCTGTCTGTTACTCTGTTCTGATCACTTGTTATTGATTATCTCATCTGATCGGCGAGATGGAGACTAATAAAGTTTATTCAATACATGTACTCAACATGTCGTGGTGGTCGCAGAGTTTCTGTTTCTAACTGAAAATGTCCTTTTATGGTTCACAGAGAGATTTACATGTGAGTGTCTTTGTGTGATTACATCATCACGAGAAGGAGTTTGTCTGTAAAACGCTGCGAAATGATTCGTTTCATAACATCTGGAGAGTGTAGAGGAGCTGAACGGCTAAATTATTTTATCTGTATTCAAGTTAGCTGGGTGCTAAACTGGAAGTTAACTCAGTGAAAGAAAACAGTTCCTACATGAAGGCAGACGTCTCCAAAACTCTGCAACAGCAAAACGATGAAGATGATAAAAAGACGAGGAAAATATGTATTTTTAATTTTGGAGTGAAACGTCCCTTTAAGGAGGAAAGTCATAGAAACTTATAGTAGCTTTGACTGGCTGCAGTCTGCAGGTCTGAGCCTCATGACAGAGTTCATAATGAAGGTTTTAAAGGACCGGTCCACTCAAACCAGCCGACAGTCAGCAACACCGTCAGGAACTGTTTTATCTTATTTAGCAGAAAGTCGTTCCAATGAAAACTCTCCGGTCTCCGCTGGTCGTTGCATAACTTCCTGTTCCTGTGGAGTCAGGGTGAAGGATGGACGTGTGTCATTACCCGGAAAACACACACACACACACACACACACACACACACACACACACACACACACACACACACACTGTCCTCAGACTCAGCAGGAGTTCATGTTTTATTAAACTGTTCCTTCTCTCATGAATGTGTCTGAATGTGTTTAACTTTGAAGGTTTTTCTTTCAGCTCTCGAGTGCAAACAGACGTCAGCGTGAAGGAGACACACTACTGTAGTTTAAAGGACGATTGTGCTGTTTTTACATCCCTGAGTCCGATTTACAAATCGGTTGTTATTTACACCCCCTGTGCAGTCGTACAGGTGCACGCTAACACTTTAGCTTAGCAGCTACAGAGAAGATTTAAATCACGCCTGCTGAGATCAGTTTGGCTTCTGGAGAAATGAAACTAACTGAGATCTGAGATCTTGTTCTGATCATGATTGGCTTTTCTGGCTTTCATAACATGTTTTTTGTAAGAAAGTGAAAATAAGAAACAATCATTTTCTATTTTCTTGTTTGAAAGTCCGTCTCCAGAACCTGCCGGCCATCAGATTAACAGACGTCGATCTGCAGCCTGAGAGCTGATGTTTCCTGCAGACAGTGAACTAAACTTTCACTCTCTGAGACGTGAACCTGCTGATTCTGGTTTATCATAAAGCTCCATTCAGCTGACTGCAGAGTGTGTGTGTGTGTGTGTGTGTGTGTGTGTGTGTGTGTGTGTGTGTGTGTGTGAACTTTGAAGCCATTGGATTTACAGCTTGAGCAGCTCCACTCACCTGACAGCAGGTGCAGGAGGTCAAAGTTCACACTGACATGTATGAACACACACACACACACACACACACACACACACACACACACACATGCAGACAGCACCATCAGATCATTCAGACTCCGTCACGTCTTTGGATCTCTCACTCTGTCTGAGGTTCTGCAGCTGAAGATATAAAGAGGAGAGAGCAGAAGGTAAGAACTGAGTGTGTTTGTGTGCTGGTCGGATCCATTCGAGCTTCAGGAGCTGAAACTCTTCCGGCTCTTTGTGCTCTGAGTGAGTCTGGAGACTTTAGTTTACGTCTGTGAGTGTTATTTATTGTCTTCAGGTTATTTCAGTCCTGCGTGATTGTGCGCCTCCGTTTCCTGTTCATGTAATGAGGCTCACAGATAATAAAATCCTCAGAGTACCTTTATTTAAATCTGGAGGCCGACTTGATGCTGCAAACGACAGGCAGACATGACTGCAGCCACTTTGCACCTAAGAGAACAAATTAAATCAGACTGGATAAATCAGAGGTGTCGGTGCCGTCTGCTAACATGAAGTGTGTGACGGTGTTTCACAAGGTTCTGTGTTTGGCTCCTGATTAATTAGCTGAATGATTAATAATCTCCTTTAACAGAGCCCTGATGTAGAACTGTAAACAGTGTTTATGCAGATGACGCCGTCTTATACACACATGCTAAACAGCAGAGCTAGCAGCTAGCCAGCTAACAACTGCACCAACATCATCTTAATCAGTTACATCAGAGCAACAGTTACAAATCTAACTGAAAACTAAACTAAGACTCTGATATTTGCATCCTCATCATGACTTTATATGTTGTTTGAACTCTGTCCTGTTTCCTCCTGCTGAGGGACGACAGATGCTAATTATATCAAAATAATATCACAATATTTTTAGACTGTAGGGTGATACACAATATAAGTCATTGTGTCTAAAATTAATACTTCATAAATGCAAAAACTGTGCAGCGAAACAAACATCAGGATATTTTTGACTGAACCCTGTCAGTCAGGAATGTGGATTAACAGCCCAGAAAGTTCCAAAAGTGATATCACTTCACTGTAAATGAAGTAAAATGAAAATTGTCGTGCAAAGTACACACACACACACACACACACACAGATTATGACGGCTGAGGTATTTTTACAGCGCTGTATTGAGGGTGTAACCTGTAACAGGAAATAGAATGAACTCGTCACTCTTCGTTCTAACTGTCTGACTCGATATTCAAGTACTTCAGTACAAATTCAAGGTACTTTACACTTCGTCAAATATTGTTCTTTTTTTTCTTCCACTACAGTTTTAGTCACTAGTTACTCTTCAGATTACCTTCCTGTCCGGTGAAAACCAGACGTGTTGGATGTTGGTGATAAACTGACAGTGTGTGAAAAGCACCCAGCAGTCGTACTGCAGTAAAAGTATCTGATGTTAAATGTTATTTCAGTAAAATAACCAACTGATTTAAAGAATGTGCAGCATGTAATCTGTAGAGTTAACAGTAACTTGGATGGATGATTCCTTCAGCTCCAGAATCAGAACTTAAATCTCCTCTGACTTCAGAACTTGATGCACAGATCTGCGTCCTGATCACATTCCTGCTCCCTCCTTTACTTCTCACTGCTGACACTGACCACTTTTAACCTTATGTGAAACGTGTGTGCTCTTCCAGCCAATCAGGATGGAGGGTGACGAGGATGGGGCGGGCCGAGTCCGGGAGCTGCAGGAGCAGAGGATGGCGGTCCAGAAGAAAACCTTCACCAAGTGGATGAACAGCGTCTTCTCCAAGAACGGGGTGAGACGGCTGGACGATGAGAGGAAGATGAGATGTTTTTATCACACAGTGGAAAGATTCTGTCCTGGTTCTGATCTTATTGTTCTTTAACCGGCAGACATGAGGTTCTGTTGGATGTGACAGACGAGTCCATCTGTCTCTCTTGGTTGTAGCTGAACATGTTCCTCTGTTAGTTAGTTGTTTAATGTCTGTGTCAGGCTGATATCTGACCTCACATCTGATACAAAACGTCCTCTCAGGAAAAAAACCCTCCAGGTTCTTGTGACTGACCCTGAACCAGATCCAGGCCCGGGAGGAGGAACAGAACAGTGCTGAGTCGCTGGATTAATGTTGATTACAGTAATAATAATAATAATGCTGATGTGTGCGTCTGCACACTGATGCAACAACAAACACACACACACACACACACACACACACACACACACACACACACATGGCCGTGTGTGTGTGTGTGTGTGTGTGTGTGTGTGTGTGTTTTGTGGCTGCAGTGATGATGTCACTGATGATGTCAGCGTCATTGTTCCCGTCTGATGAGCAGTTATTACCTGAGTCTCTCGCAAACAGTAATCATCACAGACTGTGACGCAGCTGCTCTCAGACCAGCGACACACAGAACCTGACAGAACCTTTGGATCGGTGCTGCTGCTCGGCCTCGTGTCCTGCAGCAGCTCCACCAGATGTTTCACCTCACGTGTTCTCTCTGATAACCGTCTGCCAGCTGTTGGCTGAACACTGAGGCCCGCCGCGGCTTCATTCCCAGAATTCCTGTGAGATTTCTTCAGGATGGCAGCAGGGAGGGAAACATGCAGAGCTCTCACTCCGTCACTGTGTGCACCAGAACTTTACTTTAACCTCGTATCATCCTGCAAAACATCTGCAGCTCACGTCCCTGTAAAACATCTGGACAACAGCACGAGCTCTCGGATCAATCACTGCCGGGATCAATAAAGTCTCATCTTATCATGGAGATAATAAAATAAGACATCGTGACCTAATTGTTGATCGTATTTTATATCATTACTCTAAATCTGCAAAGTAGCTCGTAGGCGAACTGATGAGATCAAATCAATGTAGTGTGGAGTCAGAAGTACAGAAATATGAAGTAGCATGAACAGAAACACTCCAACAGTCAGAGTTCTCCTGCAGTACCTCACTAAATTAACTTCAGGTAGAATATTTTGATCCCACCGTCCTGATCGTTAATGTTTTCATATATAATCAGCTGTTTTCTTCTAATAGCTTCCAGGTCATGTGACCGTCGACTCCCAGCTGCTGTGTCTCAGTTCAGGGTCTGCGTCCTCTGAAGGACTCGGTCTTTGCGGTCTATGAAGGCGAGTCCTTCAGAGACCTTGTTAACCTCGTCAGCCGTTGTTAATGGGTGACGAGGTTAAAGGATCGTGGGATATGTGAGTAGCGGTGCGTCCTCCAGAAACAGGGAGGAGAAGGAGCGTCTGGCCAATGATCGATGATGATTGATCGTGTCGTGTCTTCAGATCCGCTCAAAACTGTCCATCAGAGTCCAAAGTGGCGTCTCAGACGTTCTGTTTGTCTCGCCACACTAACAATTAAACTCAGGTCCTGGAAGTTGTGCATGAAACGCTGCTGGACATTCGGTGACGGAGAGTCTAGATTTAAAACAAACACTCGACTTAATGAAAGATGTTACCTGACCTGCAGATAACCGGGATGTCCTGAGATGTTACGTAACGCTCCTCGGTCCACTCAGAGCGACTCAGGGAAACTTCGCCCTCACAGTGAACTTCCTGCCAGTCACAGAGCTGTAAACACTCACTCACATCCTCCAAACACTCAGAGTCCATCTTCAAACAAGAATCGGTCCTGTTCGTGCCAGGAGTGACGGACAGAAGTCACAGTGTGTCTGAAGTCTTCAGATCCAGAGAGTAGAAGTTTTACCTTACACAGTTCACCTGCTGAGCATCCCAGAGTCAAAGGTCACCTGTCAGTCGTTAACTGTCGCCTCCTCCTGCAGGAGAAGGTGGAGCTGACGGATGTTTACACGGAGCTGAAGACTGGAGTGGTTCTGATCCGTCTGCTGGAGCTCATCTCCAGCTCAACGCTGCCTCGACCCAGCGGCCGCAAACTCAGAGTCCACTGCCTGGAGAACAACAGCATCGCCATCGGCTTCCTCAAAACCAAGGTAACTCACCTGTCCGCCCAGACACAGTCCTGACCCGACCAGTCAGCTCCCTCAGAACCAAGGTGACTCACCTGTCCGCCCAGACACAGTCCTGACCCGACCAGTCAGCTCCCTCAGAACCAAGGTAACTCACCTGTCCGCCCAGACACAGTCCTGACCCGACCAATCAGCTCCCTCAGAACCAAGGTAACTCACCTGTCCGCCCAGACACAGTCCTGACCCGACCAATCAGCTCCCTCAGAACCAAGGTAACTCACCTGTCCGCCCAGACACAGTCCTGACCCGACCAATCAGCTCTCTCAGAACCAAGGTAACTCACCTGTCCGCCCAGACACAGTCCTGACCCGACCAATCAGCTCTCTCAGAACCAAGGTAACTCACCTGTCCGCCCAGACACAGTCCTGACCCGACCAATCAGCCTCCTCAGAACCAAGGTAGCTCAGAGTCTGAGGACCACAGTGAGGTCTTGTCCCTGTCCCCATCTTACCCTGACGGATGGTTCTGGTTCTGAGACAGTGGACCGTGGTTTCTGCCCCACGTTAACTCAACACGCTGCTGATGTCAGCAGCATCATAACTACAGATTGTTGAACACACACTTCACTGTGTTCACTGCTTCAGTAAAACACCAACGTTCCTGGTGTCAACAGGACCCATCAGAACTGTTCTGTGTCTTTAGCTCCATCTTGTGTTCATGTTGGTGTATTACAGCTGAGTGACATCACGGAGCATCAAACTGAGCACATTTCATATTTATACAGATCATATCACATATAACCTCCAGCTCGTATCAAAGCACATTTATGGTTTTAACGACCTGATTAATTAAAATCACAGTTAACGGCTTTAATTAGTTTGAAGAGTCTAAATAAGTGGAAGTGAGAGGAAGTGACGGACTTTAAATCTGATCCTGTTAGTTCTTCTTGACCAATCACTGTGTGTCTGTCAGATTCGGGTGGATCTGATTGGTCCAGAGAATGTGGTGGACGGGGACCGTACGCTGATCCTGGGTCTGCTGTGGATCATCATCCTGCGGTTCCAGATCGGACCCATCAACCTGGAGGAGGTACCAAACAGAACCCTCAGTGGAGGACTGTTACACCTGTAGCTCACCTGTCGGCACGAGTCTGCTCCTGAAAGCATCATCTCACAGGAGCAGACAGAACAAATCAGTTCACTTTATGAAGCATCACTATTCACTGATTTAATCTGACATGTAATCATCATCATCATCATCATCATCATCATCATCATCATCATCATCATCATCTCCTCTGTC
>OZ023175.1:954067-1021567 GCA_963678695.2 Diplodus puntazzo
GGTATCAGTGAACACGCTCATGCTGAGACACTGTGTTGTGTACATTGTTATGTTGCAGCCTTCTATAACACCGCGTCCTGCTGTGTTTTGCGTATTTGAAGGTAAAACCCTGAGCGACATCGAGAAGAGTTGGGTTTTGCTGGAGAGAGCTGAGCATGAGCGAGAGCGAGCCCTGCAGGAGGCGCTGCTTCGCCTGGAGAGCCTGGAGCAGCTCGCCCAGAAGTTTGGGAGGAAGGTAAAAAAACCTCCAAACCTCCAAGATCTAACGAGTCTGTGCAGTGAAACAGCTGAAGTCTAAATGTTGCTCTCTGGAGACATCAGTAATCTCTGTCCTCCTCTCCCAGGCGGCGCTGAGGGACGGGTACCTGGAGGACACGCTGCGTCTGATCCGGAGGCAGGACGTCCGAGCTCTCTCCACCCTGGAGGAGGCTCAGGCGGCCGGCCGGCGTCTGGAAGCCCTCGCCACCGACGCTCAGGCCCGAGAGCCTCGCTTCACCGCTCTGAGAGACATGGCCAAGAGCATCGAGAGAGGAAACTACCACAGCAAGGAGCAGATCACCAGGAGGTGACTGAGAGACGCAGGTGTTGTCCTCCATCACAGAGGACGCACTGCATGAACATGAACATATATCTGTGTGTGTTTGTCAGGGAGGAGAGCATCAGTCATCGGTGGAAGGACCTGCTGCAGCAGCTCCAGGAGCAGAAGGTGCTGCTGGGAAATGTAGTGGAAAATCTGAGCGTCCTCAGAGACGTGGAGCTCGTCTCCCAGGAGCTGAAGGAGCTGCAGGTGAGTTCACTCCGAAACTGTACGAACTCATTTTATTATTTAGTAATTCAAATATCAAATCTTTACCGTCTCCGTCTCCGTCTCCGTCTCCAGTCCCAGGCCAGTGCGTCTGAGCTGGGCAAACAGCTGGCGGAGGTGGAGTCTCTCCTCCAGAAGCAGGACCTGCTGGAGGCTCAGATCTCAGCTCACGGTGAAACCATCAGCGCCATCAGCAGCAGAGCGCTCAAGGTACACCCGTCATATCCTCCGTGTTCCTGTCAGACAGCATCACTTCACATCACTCCAGTACAATCGACTGAAGACTTGATCTGATGTTGAATGTTCACCTGTCTCTGTCTGCCTGCCAGGTGAAAGTGAGAGACGGTCAGCAGATCCAGAGCAGAGTGAGAGCTCTCGACACTCAGTACAAATCTCTGGTGTCTCTCAGCAGCAGCAGGTTTGTTTTCTAACAGCTGCTGATCGATCAGTTCATTGATCATTGAACAGCAGATCATCATGTTTCCTCTCCTCCTCTTCCTGCACCAGGAGGAGACAGCTGGAGGCTCAGCTGAGGTTGTTTGAGTTCTTCTTCGACTGTGAGGAGTTGGAGGCGTGGCTGTATGAGCGCTGGCTGAGGCTGCAGACCGCCGGGCTCGGACGAGACCTGAACCACATCCAGCTGAGCCAGCACAAACACAAGGTGGGACACACGAGTCTTAACAAACTGAAGTCTCTCTGATCTGAATCACTTCCAATCAGTTCAATAACTCTGATTGATGCTGTGGCAGGTTCTGGAGGCGGAGCTTCAGGCCCACGAGTCTCTGTATCAGGGGGTTCTGGCTCGAGGTCAGGACCTGCTGTCCAAACAGAGTCCGGTCAGCCAGCGAGCCATCCAGAAGTGGATCAAGACCCTGAAGAAGCAGTGGAGTCACATGACCGAGGAGGCGACAGGGCGCCGCGACAGACTGCAGGCCGCCGCCGCCATCAAACAGGTAGAACCAGGAAACAGGAAACAGGAAACAGGAAGGAAAGACAGGAACCAAACAGGAAGAAAGATAGATACGTAGAATATAGCTTGAGCACAGTAGCTGGGCCTAGCGTAGCACTGAAGCTAAGCTGTGTTTGTACGATTCTCTCTGATGTGAAAGCCGACCCGCTGAGACTTCCCTTCACTTCTGCTCTCTGTCTGTTCAGTACTTTGCGGATGTGGCGGAGGCCAACTCCTGGCTGGGCGACAGGAAACCGCTGCTGACCAGCGAGGATCATGGGAAGGACGAGTCGAGCACGGCGGCGCTGCTGCAGCGCCACCTGCGGTTGGAGAAGGAGATGGCGGCCTACGGCTCGGAGATAAAGAGGCTGTCGGAGCAGGCGAGGAGCGCGGCGCAGCTGACGGCGCTGACCGTGAGTACAGCAGCGGATCAGAACCAGGCTTGTTAACCATGCTCATGTTTATTGATGTGTTGTTGTTATTTTATCTACAGGTCTATAAGCTGAGATCGCTTGTGATGATTTTCTCTCTCACCTTCATAAAAACACATTTTCACTTCACAGTTGATGTTATTCTTCTACACCTGTCTCTCCTTGTGTAGGCGGAGCCTCAGCAGAGTAAGATGATCCAATACAGCGACTCCTCTGATGAGGAGGAGGGGCCAGGAGCCATGACATCAGCATCACCCGGCGCCGGCAGTGGGCGGGGCTCTGGGAGCTCTCAGAGAGACGACAGCAGAGCGAAGGTCCGCTTCAAATACAGCCGAGGTACAGGAGGTCGCTCCGCCCCCGCCACACAGCAGAGCATGATGGGAAATAACACTTCAACATGATGATGTTCAGTCACCAGGACAGAAATAACAGAATGAGTTTGATTTATTATAAAGTGATTCTGGGATCAGTTTTTACAACACAATACATCATATAACAGTTAGTTCTAATAGTTAGAGTCTTGTCTTCGCTGCCTTGTATAGATTTGACACAATTAGAATCAGAAATGCAGATAATCATTAATAAAACGGAGGATTGACCTCAGGCGAGGAGAAGATCTGAAAACTGTGAGGTAATGTGATGTGACCTGATCTCAGGTCAGGTTCCGTGGGATCGCGGTGAGATTGTGACGATCGTCAGCACCGAGCCGGATGGAGAGCGAGTTCTGGCCAGAGACGGTCGAGGAAACCAGCAGCTGATCCCCAAAACATACCTGGCGCTGCTGCCAGCCGCGGTACGATCAGTAATCAGTAACACCTACATCAGTCTCACCTGTCTGTCAGTTGGTACCTCGTGTTAAAGCCTGCTGCCTCTTCTTCCTCTCTCTGCTCAGGCTCCTCCCCCCACCTCCCCCTCCACCAATCGTGTGGCAGGAAGCCCAAGCGGGAAGTTGAGTCGTCCGAGGCGAAACCGCTCGATGTGTCGCGGCACGGCTGAGATCCAGACAACATGGCTGCCAGATCCTCAGTACCAGAGAGACACTGTGGAGAGCACGCGGGCCAGTCTGGACCAGGACTACAACTCCCTGTTCAGCCTGGTCAAGGTGACCGGGGCATCATGGGAAATGTAGTCTGATAACACTGTGAGAGATGTTGAATGAAAAGACTTCATATCTGTTTGTTTTTGTGCCTGCAGTCGAAGACGAGGAGTCTGGAGGAGATGCTGCGTCTCCATCGGTTCTACAACAGCTGTCAGGAGTTCGAGTCGTGGATGGAGGACAAGGAGAACGTCCTGAACACCTTCAGCACCGACGCCGACAACCTGGGAGTCGTTCAGGCCAAATACGAGGTAGGAAGACTTCACTAAACCGGGTTCACGTGTTAAAGGGAGCAACAAACAAGTTCTCTTTCTCTCTGAGATGTTCAGACGGATCCAGAGAGTCGCTCGTCTGATTTTCTCTTTTCTGGTCAGAGATCTTGATTAATCAGATCCAGGCTTGATTGATTATGTTGTTGAAGTTTTTCATCTCCAGTTTTTGTTTCTGAATGTCACCCAAACTTTTATTTATCTCCTAAAATAACCGACTGAACACGAGCAGCTCGACTGTAAACAATAACAAACTGAAAAAAGATTTTAAAGAGGACAATTCAAACCACATGAGCTCAAACATCAACAGACTAGCCTGTGTTGACTTCCTGTTCCAGAACTTCCTGACGGAGTTGGCCAGTGGGCGTGGCCAGTTGGATGACATCATCAAAATGGCGGAGGAGCTGGTGAAGAGCCGACACAGTAAACAGAGAGAGATCCAGGCCCGACAGAAGAGAGTCACCAGCAGGTACAGACTGAGTCAAACACTCACACTGATGTGATTGATCAGTGATCAGTGATCAGTGATCAGGTGTCTCGCTCTGCTCTGACCTCACGCCCCTGCTGTCTGCAGGTGGGATCGGATCCAGCAGCTGAAGGATGAGAAGGCGCACGAGCTGCTGAGCACGGCGGACGTTCAGTCCTTCCTGCAGAGCTGCGAGGAGGCCAAAGCTCAGCTGCAGGATCAGCTGACCCGGCTCGACACCGTGGACGTGGACTGCAGCTCCTTCACCCTGCGGGCCGAGGAGAAGAACCAGGCCCAGGCCCTCCGAGACATCCAGGCCCTGGAGGGCAAGATCGCCTACCTGAAGAGCCTCGCCAAGATGTACGGCTGTCATTGAGTTATGGGTTACCTCAGGATTCATGAAAACTGGTTTGATCTCTTCTGATGTTTGCTTCTTGAGGTCTGTGACATTATTTCCTGTCCTGCAGGAAGAAGGACATCAGTCCAGCAGAGAGCGCGGCCATCGCAGAGGAGGTCCGAGGTCTGGAGGCTCTGCTGAGTCAGGTCAGAGTTCAATTCATCTTCACAGCATTTAACATAAATCTATATGTCTGTAATGGAATGACGAGCGCTGAGTCAGTCCATCAGAAGTCGTCCCGCCTCTCGTTCTTACGTTTCTCCCGTTCTGTCGTGGACCAGCTGAAGCGCCAGGCGTCCGACAGACAGAACCTCCTGGAGGAGGCCCGCAGGCTGCAGGGCTTCCAGCAGCAGGCCAAGGAGCTGCAGCGCTGGGCCGGCTCGGTCCAGGATCGCCTCCTGCAGGGGGAGACGGCGACCGACGTGGCCTCGGCCGTGGCTCTGCTGGAGCAACACCAGGAGCTCCGGCTGGAGATGGAGGAGCAGAGGAGCAGGTACAGACTGCTGGGTCAATCTGTCTGTGCTCAGCAGAACCAGAAACATGTTCTTGTGCCTGAATTTATCATTGGTTGATTTGAGCCACAGAGAAGTCCAACATTAGTATCTGCAGGTGGACGTGGTGTGTTCTGGTTGAATGAGTCCGCCGTGTCTGTTTCCTCAGGCTGAAGGAGATGCAGACGCTGGCGAAGTCTCTTCTGAAGGGCTCAGCTGACGGGAAGATGGGAAGTGTTGACATCCAACAAACCCTGGACGCCCTCACGGCGGACTGGTCCAAGCTCGACAAGATGTGGACCAGTAGGAAGGAGCGACTGGAGCAGGAGGTGGAGCTTCAGAGGCTGAACCAGGAAGGAGACCGGATCGAGGCGGCGCTGAGCGGACACGAAGCCCGACTGAGAGTCAAAGATGTCGGGGTGAGGACGCTTCACTCTGATGTGTTGTCGTGGTCCTCGTGATGTTTCAGTCGCACGACTTCTGTTTGTTAATACGTGTGTTTACTGGTGCAGGACTCGGTGGACAGTGTCCACAGTCTGCTGGGCCGGCAGGAGGAGCTGGAGGGTCTCCTGAAGGCTTTGGACCAACAAGTGGATCATTTCACAGAACGCAGTCAGGAGCTCATCAACCAGCAGCACTACGCTGCCAAACAGTAAGAGAGCAGAGGATCCACCTGTCAGTGTTACAGAAGGACGAGACCTGAGAGCCGTTAGTCTCTCAGATAATTCCATGTTCTCCTCAGAGAACAGAACTGTTAGCGCGCTGAGAGCTGAGAGAACCAGAACAGTAAAGTGTCCCGACACGAGAACAAGGAGCTGAGAGTCAGTACTGAACTCTGTAAAGCTGCAGAAAACCACAAACAACATTTTTATTGGATGTATTTTTTATAATATATATGTGGATAAAAACAAACATCATTTAAGATCGACCTGAAACATCTGGTATTGTTCAGGCTGTGATAAGGAGGCCGACGTTCTCCACCTCTGGGCCCGGTTCTGCTGGAGGTTTCTGTGGGAAGTGTTGGGTCTGGGTCTGAGTTTGGTTTAGATGACTGTGAATTGTCTCTTTACAGATAAAGGCTGATTGATTAATGAACATGTTTCAGTGAACTATGAACTATTCTTTCAGTATCTGATGACTTGTTTTGTGTCTGCGCTGTTTCAAAGCATCAAGGATCGAAGCAGGAGCATCAAGACGGCCAACAGGAAGCTAAAGGAGAGCAGCAGGCAGAGGAGGAGTCTGCTGCTGGCCTCAAAGAAATATCAGGTACGATGATCTTATTATTTTATCAGGACGTTTGTTTGTGTAAACACCATCAGATTGAAATCTTTGCTCTGATGCTCAGTGGTTGTCTTGTATCGCCTGTTTCTGTCGCTGATGTGCTGAAAACGTTCCTCCCAGCAGAGGATGAACATGTAGATCTTAATGACCTGATAATAATGAACTCCTCTGGTTCTGAAGGCAACAACAGCTGAATCATCGGTCCAGCAGTTTTTTTGTTTGGGAGCTGAACGTCTCTTTCCTCCCTGGTGTTTGTGCTGCAGGAGTTCCAGAGAGATTCAGACGAGCTGCTGCTGTGGATGGAGGAGAAGTTTAAGGTGGCGGAGGACGAGTCGTACCGCGACCCCACCAACATCCTGCGCAAGCTGAAGAGACACGAGGCGGCTGAGAGGGAGATGCAGGCCAACCAGGTCTGGCTGGACAGACTGGTTCAGGTAAAGCTTTCTCACTGGTCCACCGACCCGACTTCACTGAGCGGTCACGTTCTGTAAACGCAGCTAAAACAATGTGATGTGTGTTCAGCTGGGGCAGGAGATGCTTGCTGAAGAGCACTACAACAGTAAGAGCATCGAGAGGAAGTCGACGCAGCTCAGCGGCCGCTGGAGGAAACTTCAGGACAAGATGGCCGACAGAGGAGACAAACTGAGACAGGCGGGTCAGCAGGAGCAGCTGATGGAGCTGCTGCAGGTACGAACAGACAGACTGACGAGTCGATCACTGATCGCTCAGCCTGGAGATTAAAACACAACACTGACTTTCTAGATAACTGATCATCTCCTTAACGAGCTGAGTGTCTCGTCATTTGTAAAGACGCTGAACTACAGAAGGAAATGACCAACAAACAGAACGTCTGGTGTAACATGTTGTAGATAAATGTGCTATAGATCTGTGACTCTGAGCTGTTAAACTCTCCGTCTCTGTCAGGACGCCAAGCTGAAGATCGAGGCCATCCAGTGGATGCTGAACAACGCTGCCAAAGGTCACGACCTGCGCTCCAGCCGACAGCTCCTGAAGGTGAGGTCGCCTCAGGCTAACATTCTAGTGTCCTTTCATACGGTAGTTAGCCTGTTAGCGGTCGCTAACTGCTGTGTTTGTGTGTGAAGGAGCATCAGCAGCTGGAGCAGGAGGCCAAGGAGCTGGCGGAGAAGATCAACTCCATCGTCAGCAGAGCCAAACACCTCGCCTCCAATCACTTCGACTCCCAGAGGATCCTCCAGGAGACCGACACCTACCTGACGCTGTGAGTTCTCACTGACTCTGCAGTCAAACAGCCGGAGGATCCGCTGCAGGTTGATGGCGATGCTGATTTGTCGACTTTTGTGCCGCAGGTTCAAGTCTCTCCAGAAGCCTCTGGACCGGCGTCGAGCTCAGCTGGAGGCGTCGGTGCTGCTGTTTGGGTTCTATCACGACGTGGACCTGGAGCTCAGCTGGATCTCTGAACACATTCCTGCTTCTGGATCGACGGGATACGACAAGTCTCTGGCCGGAGCCATCAGCCTGATGCAGAAACACAAGGTACCAGCCGGACCAGTCAGTCACTTTAAACTGGTCTCATCTGGGTTCCTGTCGACAGCTCAGATTAATCCAGGTTTATCTGAACCTCTGTAGGCCAGAATAACCTGTTTGTTTGCTTTGTGTCCACATAGGAGCTGCAGGCTGAAGTGACCGCCCACCAAAAACACCTGAACCATGTCCTGGAGAAGGGGCGGAGCCTGACAAAATCCAGCAAATCAGACGGAGAGCAGGTTCAGCAGAGGTGCCTCTTCCTTCCGTCCTCATGGTCGACAGTTTTCTTTACATTTCATGGGAGAAAACACTAATTCTCCTTCTGGACATTTTTTTTTTCCGCAGGTGCAGGCACCTGAGTGCAGAGTGGGAGGAGCTAGAGGAGGCCTGCACCAGGAGGGCAGCTCACCTGAGCAAAGCCATCACCAGAGAGCAGGTGAGAGACAGCAGGATGTGACTGATCAGGTATCATGTGACGGAAGGTTTGAGTCTGTGCTGAGTTTCCTCTGAATCGTCTCTCCAGCTGCTGCTGGACTGCTCAGAACTGGAGTCCAGGCTGACCGAGACCCTCAATCTGGTGAACATCGACGATTATGGCAAAGACGAGCTGGCCACTCAGAGTCTCCTCACCAAGCACCAGGTACAACACGCTCATCCAGTCTGTGTTAACTGAAACACAAGGGGCCTCAGGTCGTTCCCTGTGGGACGCCTACAGATTCTTACAGACGGCTTTACTCTGTGTCTGTCCACTGTTCTGTCTGTGGTCAGTTTCTTCCTGTAAACTCACAGACAGAAGCAACACGTTGTGTCCGTCAACATTATCCTGGTGTTTCCTTCGCTGCAGGTGGTGGAGGGCCAGCTGGATGTGCTGGAGGTGGAGGTGGAGCAGTTAGGTGACCAGGTGGAGCAGGCGGTTCAGAACTGGAGCCTGGAGGAGCTGAGCCGGCCCTACAGTCGCCTCAGGAGTCTGAAGCAGGAGCTGCAGCACCAGGCTGCTCTCAGGTACACACTGAGTCATACTACTGTCAGAATACTCTGCTTACCTGTCCGTCTGTGTACCTGTGAGTCCTCACTGTCCACGTGTCTCCTGTCAGGGGTCAGAGGCTAAAGGAGGTCCTCCATCTCCACGAGTTCAGACGGGAGTCGTCAGAGTTCGAGGACTGGATGAACCAGCAGAAACAGACAGCAGAGTCTCAGGAGCTGGGCAACGACTACCAGCATGTTCAGGTAACATCTCCTTAACATTTCATTAACATCCCATTAACATCCCATTAACAGTGTCAGAGCGCCACAGACGAGAACCAGCGTGTTGCTGATATATCATCATCTGTTTATGTGTCTGTTTCAGCTGCTTCGTGGGAAGTTTGAAGGTTTCCTGAAGCAGCTGGAAGTCGGAGAGGAGAGACTGCAGAGCTGCAGCGACCTCGCCGCTCACCTGGTCCGCAACAAACATCCACAGAGCTCCGCCGTCAGAGAGACGCTGCAGCTGCTCGGGTACGACGTGCTGGTGAAGGTCAACAGATCGATGGTTTATGTCCTGACGACAGGACGACTTTATCAGTTTAAAACAGTTTAAAACAGTTTCTCAAATCTGTCCAGAGTGAACCCTCCTCACAAACTCACCAATAAAGGATCTCTGACAGAGACAATAAGTCAACATGTCAGTTTTCTCTGGTACCAGTCCGCTGATCATCTTCATCACACAGAAGAGTCTGGAAGTGACACTGCAGGCTAATGCTAAGCTAGCTGCAGGCTAATGCTAAGCTAGCTGCAGGCTAATGCGTCAGTGTTTTCATGCTAATCATCTACAAAGACAAAACCAAAAAAATGCCAAAGTGTTTTGTTTGATTGGTCGTCCTTCCTGTCTTCTCGTTCTCTCTTTCTTTGTGTTGATTCTGATGTTGTCTGTTTGCAGTGCATGCTGGGAGGATTTGAAGGGCGTGGCCAAGGAGCGTCAGGATCAGCTGCAGAAAGCCGAGGAATGTCACCGCTTTTACCGAGACCTGACCGACGCGCTGACTCTCATCAAGGTCACAGTTTATAAATACATCACACCCGTCCATCAGTACGTAACGACACGCCTGCTGAAGGCTTCCTGTCTCTCTCTCTGCAGGAGCGACAGAAGAGCATCCCTGATGACGTGGCGAAGGATTTGCGTGGAGTGATGTCACAGCTGAGGAAACATAAAGCTCTGCTCCACGAGCTGGCGACCACGGAGCAACAGGTACACACACAGACAAGAGTTAACGATCCATCCAGCAAGTCAGCGTGTCGATCACACTGGTGACATCACACTGGTGTCATCACACTGGTGACATCACACTGGTGACATCACACTGATGTCAGTCACACTGATGTCATCACACTGATGACATCACACTGGTGACATCACACTGGTGACATCACACTGATGTCAGTCAGACTGATGTCATCACACTGATGTCGTCACACTGGTGACATCACACTGGTGACATCACACTGATGACATCACACTGATGACATCACACTGGTGACATCACACTGATGTCAGTCACACTGGTATCATCACACTGGTGACATCACACTGATGACATCACACTGATGTCGTTGGTGATGATGTATTTTTGTGCGTGTTGCAGTTGCAGGAGCAGCTGGACGCCGTCGACTCCATCCTGCACCTCTGCACGCCTCAGCTGAAGGTCCGTCTGGAGGAGGTGCAGCAGGAGGTGGTGGAGCGGTGGGAGGAGCTCCGACGCCACGCAGAGCAGAGGGAGGAGGAGCTAAAACTGGCGTGCCAGAGATACTTGTTCCTCAACACGGTGAAGACAGACAGACAGACAGACGGATGATTTATAATAGTCCCATCATGCACCTCAGTTCTTACCCATGTGTCTTTGCGCTCTCCAGGCGCAGGACTACTTCCTGTGGTGCAGCCAGCTGATTGGTGCGATGGCTGCCGAGGAGAGCATCAGCGACGTGGCGACCGCCGACCTCCAGCTGGCGCAGCACCAGCAGCTGTGGGCCGAGATGGAGGCCAGACAGGAGACGCACCGGCAGGCCGTGGACATGGGACAGGAGCTGCAGACGCAGGACAGGGCCCACAGGAAGGAGGTGAGAGTTTGAATCCCCGGATGTGTCAGTGCGGTCTGGTCTCAGATCAGTTACCTGCGATCGTCTGTGGCTCCTCAGGTGTCGGAGAAGCTGAAGGCTCTGCAGGCGGAGCGACAGAAACTGGAGCAGCAGTGGACGGAGAAGCAGCGCTGGCTGGAAACTGTCCACCTGGAGCAGGTGTTCTACAGAGACGCCAACAGCATGGACAAGACGTCCAGCTCACAGGAGGTACACACACACACACACACACACACACACACACACACACACACACACACACACACACACACACACATTCAGCGTCTGACAGCTGTCCTCCCCTCAGATCCTGCTGCAGAACAGCACTCTGGGAGACACGGTGGACGAGACGGAGGGTTTGATCAAACGCCACGAAGCCTTTGAGAAGCTGCTGAGCTCGCAGGAGGAGAAGGTCTGACCTGTTCCTGTCCTGTTTCATTATCAACACATGCTTTAATCTAATCAGTTGATCGTTAATCTCCAGACAGTCAAAGAATAGTACGCTGACACTCATGACTGTTAGCCTCGTGGTGACGTGCTTCTCTCCTCATTAAAATCTTCCCTGTGTGTTCGCTGCAGCTGTCCTCTCTGAAGGATCTGTCCGAGCGGCTGAAGAAGCAGCTGAGCAGAGAGAAGAGCGGCCGGGTCCAAACCAAACTCCGAACCCTCATCCAGAGACGTGACAGGATCAAGGAGCTGTCCGTCAAACGCAGGGAGGAGCTGGAGCTCTCCAGGATGCTGTGCGTCTTCAACAGAGATGTCGGAGCGGTAATCAGACTTTCCTTCTGTCGGTGTAAACAGTGACCTTCTGTAGCTGCAGTGTGTTCAGTAGCTGTGTCCGTCTGTCCGTCTGTCAGGCGGAGCAGTGGGTGTCTGAGCGGATGCAGAAGATGGCGGAGGACGGTAAAGCCGACCTCAGTAACCTGCACGCCAAGATGAAGCTCCTGCAGAAGCATCAGGTGTTTGAGGCTGAGATCCTGGCGCACAGCGAGATCATCAGCTCCGTCCTGCAGGCCGGGAAGGAGCTGGTCTCCCTCCACCACCCGCGGTCCAAGGAGGTGAAGAGGAGCGCAGCCGCCCTGGAGCTCCACTGGGAGGAGCTGAAGAAGGCCATGGCCACCCGAGGGAAAGCTCTGGAAGACAACAGAGACTTCCTGGAGTTCCTGCAGAAAGTGGAGGAAGTGGAGGCCTGGATCAGACAGAAGGTGGGAGGTGGAGGAGTGGTGGGTGGATGGGTGGGTGGTGTATCTGTACTATGTGTGTCTCTGACCTGCGTGAGTTTCAGGAGGTGATGATCAACGTTGGAGACGTCGGGGAGGATTACGAACACGGAGTTCAGCTGCTGAAGAAGCTCAGCGAGTTCAGAGGGACAGGAGACGGGGTGAGCGCAGCGTGAAGCTCCACAGACGGTTCGTAGACGCAGAGACGACGACTGACCGTTGTTTTAATGTGCAGGACAAGACGGTGGACGACGCTCACATCACGGCCATCAACAGGCTGGCAGCCAAACTGGAGAGGAGACAGAGCGCTGACGAGCTGGTGACCGTCCGCCGGAGGAGACAGCAGCTCAACGACAGGTGACGCTCGCAGGTGTCCTCGTCTCTGTGGGCGGGGTCTAAAGGATTTACCCTGAACGTGTTTCCTCTCTGCAGGTGGAGCAAGTTTCACGGAGATCTGAACAATTACAAGAAGAAGCTGGAGGGGGCGCTGGTGATCCACGGCCTGATCAGAGAGCTGGAGGAGGTCCGAGACCGAGCCAACGAGAAGGTCGGTCACGTGAGGCTGCGGTAAGACTTCCTGTCAGACGTTCTTCTGAGACTAACAGGACGGTGATGTGTCTGTAGATGATGCTGCTGCAGGGTCAGGACTGTGGGTTCGATGTGGACAGCGTGGAGAACCTGATCAGACGCCACGAGGAGACCGAGAGGGAGGCCGGGGTCATCCAGGAGAGGGGAAAGGTGAGGATTTTAGACGGCGAGGACTCAAAAACGTTTCAGTTTAGTTTAGTTAACAAAAAGTCGCACATGTCGTCATAGTCCGGGATATGACGGCCTGGATATATCGTCCCCTGGGTCTCCTTGAGGAGGAGACCCAGGGGACAGTATATCCAGGCCGTCATGTCCCGGACTGACGTAGAGCTGGTGGTCATCATGGTGGACTGTCCTCCGGCTCTGATCCTCTCAGGCTCTGGAGAAGGAGGTGTCGGATCACCTGAGGATTCGGTCGGAGATGAACGACAAGCTGAAAAACAAACAGAAGGAAGTCCAGAAAACTCTGAAGACTCTGGACAAGGAGGTGAAACTCAGGTGACTTTATTTATTATATTTCAATTAAATTTGAATGCTTTACTGTCATCGATGTCGTTAAATAAGTTATGATAACGTGTTTTAGGAGGGAGAATCTGCAGGAGGCTCACCAGCTGCAGCTGTTCAAAGCCAACCAGCGCCTCCTGCTGGAGTGGAGCGTCAAGCAGAGCGCTGAGATGGCGGAGAAAGGACTTCCCAAGACCAGAACCGAGGCGGACCGGCTCATCGTCGAGCATCAGGACTGGAAGGTGAGTCGTCAGCTCTGTTTTTGGATCAGATGTGACAGTAAAGTGCTGAAACTGATCCGGGATGTTTCCGCAGACGGAGATCGACGCCCGCGCCGAGCGCACCGACTCTGTCCGGGACTTCGGTCTGGGTCTGATCCGGTCTGAACACAGTTCCAAGGCAGAGATCCAGAAAGCCCTGAACCAGCTGGAGGAAGCCAAATCCAGCCTGGACCGAGCCTGGATGACCCGCAGCACGACCCTGGAGCAGGCCCGGACCCTGCAGGTGATGTCGGGTTAACTTAGAGAGACGATGAGAAGCACGTGTAACATTATCAGTGCAGAACTAAAGTCATCGTCTGACCCGGGACACATTCTGAATGACCCAGGTTTTACCTGGTTGTAAACAGTCTGTTTGATACTGATCCTCTTTATGACCTGCGTAAGAAAACGAGACCAGCACAGAGATTTATGATGTCGAGTTACAGTTGGAACATTTTATTTTCACATTATGTTTGTGGATCTGACACAGAACCGCTTTTGTCCGCCGGCTCTCCACAATCAATGAAATATCAGAGTTTCTTTAAACTTTTGAAATATTTCTGTCATATCAAAGTTCTTCACATTATCAAATCTCACCACTGGTTTTATTGATTTTGGGTTGATGTGGCTCGCTGTGCTCTCCGGTCCTCCTGCAGGTCTTCCTGGTCTCTGTGGAGCAGTGTGAGAGCTGGCTCAGCAACAAGGAGGCCTTCCTGTCCAATCAGGACCCGGGGGTGAGAACCAGCTCTGTGTCCTGGGTTTGTATTTTAGCGGTCAGCATTAATCTGATCCAGCGTCTGTGGTGTTGTGCAGAGCTCGGTGACGGAGGTGGAGACTCTGCAGAGGAAGCAGGCCCAGTTTGAGGAGGCTCTGGAGGCTCAGGTGAAGCAGCTGGACGAGGTGGACAAACTGGGACAGATGATGATCCAACAGAACCACTACGACTCCGACAACATCAGAGCCAAGAGCAGAGGGCTCGCTACCAGGTGAGGAGATCTGCTGACATCATCACACCTGTTCACCTCGTACACAACGTTCTGACAGAGAGAAACTGTTAATTTACCTGATCACCTGTCTGTCTGCCTGATCACCTGTCTGTCTGCCTGATCACCTGTCTGTCTGCCTGATCACCTGTCTGTCTGCCTGATCACCTGTCTGTCTGCAGGCTGAGTCAGCTGCAGCAGCAGAGCAGATCTCGTCACAAAGCTCTGGATCGGTCGCTGCAGCTGCAGCAGTTCCTGTCCAGCAGCTACCAGGTACTGGACTCTGAATCCTGCTGGTCCTGTTCAGTCTCTTAACTTTCATTATCTGACTTCATGTGCTCCAAGCTCTCTAAATCTGCTGAACTCAGCGGAGTGTGTGTTTATTCTGTGTGTGTGTTCTCCAGGTGTGTGTGTGGCTGAACGAGCGTAACGCTGTGGCGCTGGATGAGAGCTGGAGGGAACCAACCAACCTTCAGGCCAAAGTGCTGAAACATCAGAGCTTCGAGTCCGAGATCCTCGCCAACCGCTACAGAGTGGACGCCGCCACCAAGGTGGAGTGTGTGTGTGTGTGTGTGTGTGTGTGTGTGTGGTATTATCTTTTCTCTTCACTTTTGTGTGTTTGGCTGGAGGATCGTCCAATCATGTCGTCTGCAGAGTAACGAGAGCTGATTTGAATGCTTTACTGACTGAAGCCGAGCGGAGGAACAAACATAAAGACATTGATTGTTTCATCGTGCAGTCTTTGAAAAACAGTTTGTGAAGTTTTGCACACTTGCTCACATCTCTGTTCCTCCTTTAACACGGACGACAGGAGACTCGTTCATGAGGCTGAACAAATATCTCAGTAAGCAAATGACAAAAAAAGAATCATTCTCATGATAAATGCATTAAAACTTAAGAAAATGATTATTTATCTCCTCAGTCACACGTGATTCTGTAAACAGATCTCTGTGTTTGATGTAAGCTACATTATTTCTACACAATATTAGAAATGATCATCACAATCTGAACTATCAAGTGAATAATTCACAATAAATAGAGACTTAATACTGTAAAAACACTTCTTCCTCAGTCCACCTACATGCTCGTTTGTTGTCTTGATATAAATCACAAGACAGCTGTTAGATTTCACTTTGTTGACCTGACAGTAAACGTTTGGACTGAGGTGAGTTGACCTGTGATGTCATGGCTCTGTGCAGGAAGGAGAGAAGCTGCTGTCCGACTCGCCTTCAGCGGAAGCCAAGATTCGACCTCGACTCAGAGAGCTGACGGACAGCTGGGACGCTCTGATCCACAACTGTAAGGAGAAGAAGACCCGCCTGCAGGAGGCCTACCAGGTAACGTCCTGATTCAAACCGTGGCCAGACATAAAATTCTGTCAGCAATCGATAAAATGTCCCTAAGATAACTGAGTGAAATGGGCTTTAAACATCCAGTGTGTGTTTTTCCTTCAGGCGCTGCAGTTCCAGCGCTCATTGGACGACATGGAGCAGTGTGTGGCGTCCGCGGAGAGCGAACTGGCCAATGAGGACTGTGGAAGCGACTTGCCGTCTGTCAACAGGCTGCTGAAGGCTCTGCAGGGTCTGGAGGAGGAGATGGACGGACACAGAGACAGGATCCAGGTACGCAACGTCCACTTCCTGTCTCACTTCCTGTCTCACTTCCTGTCACACTGCAGGAAGCAGGGATGGAATATTTGACCTGATTTTTAAATCAGCTGATATTTCACTATGTCTTTAAACTGAACAGGGTCTGGTGGAAACGGCGAAGAGCTTCCACTCTCAGGGGAACTTCCTGGCCGAGGAGATCCAGATCAGAGTGGCTCACACCATCAACAGGTCTGATGAGACGTGGAGGAATTCAGTTCTTTTCCCTGTAGAACAGATTTTAATTACAAACCTGACATTTAAAAGTCGATCTAAACGGTTTATATTCATAATCTCCATCTGGATCCTCTTTGTTCATACTTAAGTTTTACATCCATGAGACAAATTAACTCAAGAGAACAGACAACAACAGACCGTAACTTTGAATCCAAAGAACTGAAAGCACAAACTGTCTGTTTCCTGATTTGCTTCCTGTCTCAACTTCAATATTTCAGCTGTGCAAACCTTCAGTTGGTCCTCCAGATAAAGTGGTTGAATTAGACGTTTTCAGCTACAGTGTTGAAAACTGCAGGATAAATACTTGATACTAGTGGAACAATCATCAGCAAGATAATTTTACTTTTAAAAAGTTAAATCAAGTTGGTTTTGTCTTGAAATAAGTAGAAAATGATGGTTTTCAGATCAAATGACTTGAGATCAGATCGGCATGCTTAATGTCAGCACACTGAATAAATGATGATCAAGGAAAAAGAAGAATTAAGTCAGATCTGGAGCTGTTACTCACAGTGTGTGAACGTGTCCTCCCTCAGGTATAACAGTCTGGCGAAGCCCCTGCAGAGACGGAGGGAAACCCTGGAGGCCTGGCAGGTTCTGTTCCAGTTCTACAGAGACCTGGAGGAGGAGGCGGCCTGGCTGAGCGACAGACTGCCCTCCATCACTGCTAAAGACCTGGGCAGCTCGGCGAGCGGCAGCCAGCAGCTGCTGCACAAACACCAGGTGCTCCACTCCAGCTGAAACTACTACAATTTTACTTTGATACTCATTGACTCAACTTCCTGTTTGAAATATAAAAATGATTGTTTCTGTTTCAGGCTGTGATGCAGGATATCTCAAGCCGCGCCCCATTGATCCAGGCGGTTCAGGAGGCGGGGCATAGTCTGGTGAGGAGACGTCACTCACTGCCTCAACTGTAGTTCCTGTTAAGGTTCAGGGGCTTTTATTTTGAATGTCTGGCCTTCCCTGGTTTCCTGTTAACATGCAGTGATTGTTGGGGCTTTTATTTTGAAAACTTAAAGGTCCCATATTATACTGTTTTTCATCAGTTTCACACAGCTGTCAGAAGTCCAAAAACTCTGTATTCGATATGCATTGCCCCAAACCCTCCCTGGTCCTGAATCCCAGCTGTCTACGTTCACACTGCAGTTACAAGTGACCTGAATCTGATTTTTTCGCTCATATGTGACCCATATCTGATTTGCTTTTGACAGTGTGAACAGCACAAGTCGCATTGAATCTGACATTTTCTAATCAGATTCAGGCCACATTTAAATGTGGTACTGAATCTGATACGTATCGGATTTTTTTGAATGCGACCGCAATCTGAACAGCCAGGTCGCATTTAATGCGACTTTGACGTCATTCTGACCCGTGCTGCACTGTTTTGTAAATGAATGACAAATAAAGTTGATTGAAAAAAAAGTGTGCCACAGGCGGGAGCGAGCGGGAGCCACGAACATAATCAAAACAAACATGGAGGACAGCAGTGAAGCAGAGCCGCCACACGCTGTTTTTAGCATTAAGCCATACAGTCCCACGTTACTGGTTGCCGTTGCCATGTTCGCTTCCGTAAACACCGCTGTGGGGTGATGTCATCAATGATCAACTGCGCATGCGGGTCACTTCAGGAGCGTGAGCTGTTCACACAGCAATCCGTAGACAGGCTGCATTTAAAGAGGTAATGTGAACAGTCAAACAAAAAATCCGATTTGAGCAATAAATTGGAATTGTGCATTAAGACGTGCAGTGTGAACGTCGCCTTAAAGTCTCTCTACAGGCTCTATTCAGAGCAGCTGTTTCTGTGCCTGCACCTTTAAATGCTAATGAGCTCCGTCTGGCACCGCCTACTTGGAGAGCCCTTCCTGCTACGTCACTCTCAGGGAGAGGATTCCCCCTGCGTTAGCAGTAGCATGCTAATGTTTACGGTGGATGTATCGCTATGGCTCGCGGAGAGTTTTTCGTTCAGCCGATCCAGTTTGACCCAGAACCGGACCTAGAAGGAGAGGCTCCTGAAGAAGTACAGACTCTGCGGCTGCAGCAGGACGTTTCAGAATGGTTAGTGAGTCTGAATAATGTTAGTTTGTTCGTATGTGTTGTTACAGTTACTGCTATGTAGCTAATGGCTAACAGCTAGCGAAAGCTGTGTTTGTCTCCAACAGTCTCCAAACTCTTGGACTCTGTTCGCATCGTCTCTGTCTCGGTCTGCACATGTTTCCAGACTTTTTACTGTGACAACCAAGCTCCATCTAATATTATTAACATTAAACTCGCTTCAAACGCCATTGCATAGCGGACCGAAGCAGAGCTAACTAGTTAGCCAGTTTCCAGCGGACTTCTCCAGACTCGTAGGCAACTATAAATACTGTCAAACCGCGGTGACACTTATCGGTGGCTCGGGTGCAGCTGCTGGGTCCGGTATGGGTGGGACTGTTCTTTTTACGAGGGTCAGTGTCGAGGCAAAGCCAGCTTTGTACTGACCCTCGTTACTGAAGCAGTCCGATGTGAAGTGGTTAGCACACACACACAAGCTAACACGAACTGCAGCCGGCACGTTGTCGTTAAAAATGAAACACAACCACTGTCTGTTCTGCTGTTCTGTAGCTGGGACAGAATATAGCACTGATGTTGATTTATACAACCAACAACAGAGCTACTTGCGTGTCCAGCTTTGAGCGACGACATTGCGATACGCTGCTGTCTCACTGCTGGACACACCGAACTTCACCTCGGGGATGAACGCCCCCTCTCAGATATCTCCTGTCACCGCTCAGAGGAGGTCGGACTATGATAATAACTCCTTTCGTTAGGTAACGACAGCAGCAGAATCTGAACAGCCTTTAGGAGCGCCGTGTCACCAGTGGGTGGGCTGCAGAGACCATGCAGGAATCACTTGTTTTCCTCATTCTGGGAGTCGGCAGCTCAGGGAGGACCAGCTTATATATGTAGAGACCAGAGAAAACCTGTTTGTCATGATATGGGACCTTTAAGATAGTTACTGACAGGATGTGGCTAGTTTTAACAAATAAAAGCCCAAGAGTTCCCTGGTGAGACACATTACTACCTCTCCAGTTCCTGTGAGCTGTCTGGGTGTTTTATTTTGAAAATATACCTTTATCCCTTGTTTCCTGTTAAGACAGAGTTACTTCCTGGGACTTTTATTTGCAAAGAATCATAGCAGTGGTTTAACTTTGAATTCTCAGAGTACTGTTTCCTGATTATACTTGCAGGATCTTGGATAGTACACGTTTAGAGTGCAGTCGAGTACTTTTACTCAAATAAAGTATCTGATTACTTCCTCCATCACTGAATAAAACTCTCTGAAGAATGAAAGCACAAGCTGGAGAAGTCGTTCACTACAATCATCATGTTGACTCGCAGGTCAGAGGGCGCCACTTCGCGTCTCATGACATCACAGAGCGTCTGGAGGAGTTGAAGCGTCTCCACGAGGAGCTGATGACGGAGGCGGAGAAGAAGGAGAAGCTCCTGCAGGAGGCGCTCCGCATCCACACCTTCCTCGCTGAGGTAAGTCATTTAGGTGTTTGTGTTTGTTGTGAGCACGTTGGAGTCGACTGATGTGTCTGTGTGTGTGTGTGTGTGTGTGGAGGTGTCGGAGCTGCAGCTGTGGTCGGAGGAGCAGCGGGCCGGTCTGGAGTCACGGGACTGTGGGAGGAGCGAGGAGGCGACGGAGGCTCTGCTGAGGAGGCTGGACTCTGTGGATGTGGAGCTGGAGAACCAAAGGAAGACGGTGGAGAGGCTGCGGGAGGGCGGAGCCTCGCTGCAGCACCTCGGACATCCCAACAGGTAAACACACACACACCTGTAGGAACACTTGGACTCTCAGGAGGTCACACCTGACAGAGGACTTCACACACTTCCTGTCTTCCTGTGTGTCTCAGCCACCTGGTCACTGAGACCCTCCCTGACGTCCTCCAACACTTTGACGCTCTCCTCCGACTCTCCTCCACCCGCCGCACGGCTCTGGAGGACCAGCTCCGCCTCTACGTGTTTGAGAGGGAAGCGAAAGAACTACAAACATGGCTGACGTCCAAGAAGGCTGTGGCGGAGTCCAAGGACTGCGGACAAGACCTGGAGGATGTAGAGGTGAGTAGAGATCGTCACGCACAGAAAGTTAGTTTCTTAAAAAAAAACATTTCTAGAATTAAAGTGCAAAAGATGAAGTTGTGAAACTGGTGCTGAAACTCCGTCTTCATCCTCGTCTTGTTCCACCTGCAGGTCCTTCAGAAGAAGTTGGAGGTTCTGGTTTCAGAGATGTCCGGTCTGGGTCGGAGCCGGCTCACCTCAGTACAGCAGCTGGGCCGAGGACTGAAGCAGGACGGGAAGGCCCTGAGGAGGGACGAGGCCCTCAGCAGGCTGTGGGACGACCTGAACAGCAGCATCAGGACCAGAGAACAGGTCGGTGAAGAACAGTGATGTGATGCTCAGCAGGGAGGAGGAGATTCTGACGGTCTGTCCTGTGTCCTCCAGAGTCTGCAGTCAGCGAGGGAGGTCCATCAGTTCAATCACGACGTGGACGAGCTGAAAGGCTGGATGGCCGAGAAGGAGGCCGTGCTGGACTCAGAGGACCAGGACCTGAACTCCATCCAGACTCTGCTGAGACAGCACGAGGCGCTCGAGGTGAGAAAATCTGAATTCATGAAGTAAATTGAAAACTGATTTTGTACCTTCAGTTCAGTTTAACGATCGTCTGTACGACACCTGGGGACCTGCATGTTGTTGTTGTCTCCCTCAGAGGGACCTGGTTCTGATCTCAGAGGAGGTGACCAGGAGCAGAGAGGAGGGCCGGGCTCTGAGCAGACGGCAGCCTAAGGCCAGAACCGCTGTGAGTCAGAGGCTGGAGGAGCTGGAGGCCTGCTGGTCCAGCATCCAGGACAAGGCCTCCCAGCGCCGCGCCAGGCTGGGCCAGGCTGAAGACGTGCAGAAATACTTATCCCACTGGACCGAACTCATGTAGGTTCTGATCATCAGCAGGGCTGCCGTCGACACAAACAGAACAACAGATGAGTGCTGACGTTTGTTTCAGCGGTGCAGAGCAGCTTCAGCCGTTAAGACAGGAAGTCAGGGGCTTTTGTTTTGAAAACCTTGAACCATCAAAAGTTTCCTGTTAAGACACAGTTACTCTAAAGAGGCTCTTATTTTGAAAAAAACTCGTATAATCTTGAGGTTTTGATGTGTTGCAGACAGATTTAAATCTTAAACTTCCTGTCATGTGACAGGATGTTCTGAACGTCACAGTGAAGCAGATCCTGTCTGTGTTGATGAAACTGGGCGGCCATCTTGTGTCTCAGGGCCTGGCTGAGGGAGATGCTGTCCCTGGTCCGAGGGGAGGTTCTGACGGTGGAGGGAGCCGACCTGCAGCAGCTCATTAAGAAGCACGAGGAGTACCGCCTCCTGATTGACAGACAGCTCAGCAAATCAAAGGCCGTGAAGGAGGAGGGGCGGCGCCTGATGGACGCAAGACACTTCATGTCTCAGGAGGTAAGATCTCAAATCCAAACTCTGACTCCTGACCTCACATCCGGGTCCCCTGACTCATCTCCTGTCGTCCTCGTAGGTGGAGGAACGAGTCTGTGAGCTGGAGGAGCTGGAGGTGCGGGTGGAGAAGGTGTGGGAGGAAACCAGAATCCTGTACGAGGAGGAGCTGGAGATTTCCCTCCTGCAGAGGGAGCTGGAGCAGGCGGAGCGCTGGCTGAGCTCCTACGAGAACACACTGATGGCTGAGGACTACGGGGTAGGTCCAGACTCTGTGGTCCAGACTGCGTGGTCCAGACTCTGTGGTCCAGACTGCGTGGTCCAGACTGTGTGGTCCAGGCTCTGTGGTCACTGACAGTCCCAGTCTGTTGTGTGCTAACTCAGGCCTCCATTTTGTTTAGATATGTACGGAGGAGGTCTGATGGTAGAAGTCTGACATGAGGAAATTCTGACCTGACAAAAGATAAGAAGGAGGAAGAAACAGGAAGTCAGTTATTGTAGTTTTTCCGTGTGCTCTCTCGGCTCCTCAGGACTCTGTATCGGATGTCATGGAGCTGCTGAAGAGGCAGGAGGACCTGGAGGCCATGATCCAGGCCCAGAGCGACCGCTTCATCGCACTGCAGAAGAAGAAGACACAGGTTAGTTTGTAGTTTTAACTAAGAAACATATTTAAAGACTAATTCCTCGTCAGTCTGAATGATGTTTTTCCTCTCAGAGGGAGAAGAGACTGGGTCTTCGTGGATATGAGGACCTGGACCTCGAGGACAGAAGGCCTCCAGCCAGAGTTTCTTCCCTGAGGAGGAAACCGTCGGATCCAACGGGCCCGCGGATCTCCTCCTCCAGAGACCTCATCCAGCGACTCAGCGGCAGGAGGCAGGACAGAACCATCAGATCCACCACCCTGGACAAGAAAACCAGTCTCACAGGCTCTGCTGGTACCCCGCCCAGCCTGACCCTCCACCTGGACTCAGACTCCAGGAGTCGCTTCGGTGGCAGCAGGAAGTCTGAGAGATGGGAGGCAGAAGAAGAAGCTGTCAGTCCTCAAGATGGTCCCAGCTCCGGCCCGACTGCAAAGCCCCGGAGGAGTCGAACCAGCCACTCAGACGGGACTCCTGATGGTCCCCTCAGATCACCTGACTCCACCTCTTCAAGCCGTCCTCAGTCTCCTCCACCCTCCACCAAACGTTCCTCCTCTGCTCGAAGCTCCTCTTCATCTGATGAGGCTCCTGAGGAAGACCACCGCCCTGGATCTAAACCTCCCTCCTCCCCTCCGTCCTCCGTCACCTCATTTAAAGAGACTCCTGAGGAAGACCGTGATCCCACCTCCGTCCCACCCTCCTCCCCCAAACCTCCGTCCTCCCCTCCGTCCTCCGTCACCTCATTTAAAGAGACTCCTGAGGAAGACCATGGTCCCACCTCCGTCCCACCCTCCTCCCCCAAACCTCCGTCCTCCCCTCCGTCCTCCGTCACCTCATTTAAAGAGACTCCTGAGGAAGACCGTGATCCCACCTCCGTCCCACCCTCCTCCCCCAAACCTCCGTCCTCCCCTCCGTCCTCCGTCACCTCATTTAAAGAGACTCCTGAGGAAGACCATGGTCCCACCTCCGTCCCACCCTCCTCCCCCAAACCTCCGTCCTCCCCTCCGTCCTCCGTCTCCCCTTCATCTAAAGAGACTCCTGAGGAAGACCATGGTCCCACCTCCGTCCCACCCTCCTCCCCCAAACCTCCGTCCTCCCCTCCGTCCTCCGTCTCCTCTTCATCTAAAGAGACTCCTGAGGAAGACCATGGTCCCACCTCCGTCCCACCCTCCTCCCCCAAACCTCCGTCCTCCCCTCCGTCCGTCTCCTCTTCATCTAAAGAGACTCGTGATAAAAACCGTCGTCCCAGATCCAAACCTCCTCTGGCTCCAAAGCCCAGAATCCCTCCTGCAGAGCAGGATCCACTGATTCAGCTGGAGAAGTCCACGGCACCACCCGACTCTCCTCCACTGATCAGACAGCTTGTTGCTCCCACTGAAGCTCCACCTCCACCCGTCACACAGAGAACAAAGCGAGGGCTCCACAGCCTGGAGTCGTCCAGCAGAGAGCATCATGATGGTGTTGATTCTCCACCTGCTGCCACTGAGGTTACACCACCTGACCCCTCGACTGCTGCACCAATCACAGAGGTGGAACCTGGGTCAGCTGACCCCTCTCCTCCAACCAGAGAGCTGCCTCCATCTCCTGCACCACGACAGAAGACGACAGAAGATGCACAGAAGAAGAAGCCGGCCTCCTCAGCGCCACACTGGAGGTAAGAACTCAGATCAGATCACCTGCTCTGACTTCACGATGACTGAAGTCTGATTGGTTCTCTCACACCTGTGCTGTTGTTAGGTCACAGCCATGCAGCCAATCAGAATGGAGGGAACGCTGGAGATCAAACTGAAACAAGGAGGCAACAAGGTGAGAAACAAACCGGAGAAGATTCACAGGGAAACATTCTGAAACAACAAAACAGACGAGAGAAGAAACACAAAGATAAAATAAGTGACCAACTTAATAAATCATGAACACAGAACCTGATCAACAGGAGGAAGAACAAACAAACAAACTAAATGATAAATCTGACAGGTGTGTGTCTCTGTGATTGGCCGGTTCTCCTGCAGGGTCTGGACCACTGGGAGGAGGTGTTCGCTGTTCTGGCAGGAGAGACGCTCAGCTTGTTTACAGACAGAGCAGCTGCTGCACAGGTACCAACACTCAACCAGAACCACACTGAGCGCTGACAACAAGCTGACCCGAACACCGCAGTGTGAGGGCGCCGGCGCCGCGCCGTAATCAGCAGCGAACGTTCAAAGCTTCTGATGGACGACGTCACGCTGCAACGTGACCTTCAGTTTAGTGAAAGGCAGCAACTGTTATTCCTTACTGAGTTAGAAGTTTGGTTAATTACAAATATCTGAGGCCCAAAGCTGATAATCTGTTACATAGATTATAGATGATACCAGAACAGTTGAATATTTGGGTCCAGATGAAGTATTGATCGTTACTGTCTGACATCATGATGTCCAAAATACTTTGATGATTTAAACACTTTGTGCACTGAAACAGAATCTAAACGAGCTTCTTTAAATGATTAATGTGTTCAGAGAGATCAACAAAATGTGAGTCAGTCATCGCAGACAGTGATGTCATCAGTGATGTCATCAGTGATGTCATCAGTGATGTCGTTGGTTCCTGTGTTTCCACAGAGAGCCTCTCGCTGGCCTCCGATCAACCTGGTGGGATCTGTTTGCAGGGAGAACGCTCTGTACAGGAGGAAGGAGAACACCATCAGACTGACGTGAGTTTTATCTTCTCCACAGGTGGAGATAATATTCTTGATGGGAAATATCTGATTGTATCTGATTTATAGTTTTAGTGGCGGCATCGATCCGTCAAAAGTGTGAAACACAGACACGTTTTTAATCTCTCAGGTGGAGTTTTAGTCAACTGACGCAGTTAAATGATTTATAGATATTTCTGATTGTACAGAACGACTGATCCACGTTAGATTCACCAGAGCTGCAGGACGTTTGTGAAACTAAAGTCATTGGTTCAGATTTTTTTATTTTTCTATTTTCAAAAAGCCCACAAACTGAATAAACTTCTCCTTTAGAGTTTGGTGGTTTGTTCACTTCTTTGTGCCAGAATTCATCAAACAGTGCAAAAACATTAATACGTTCATATTCTGCAGTTTGTCGTCTGTTTCTTGTGCAGCTTCTTCATTCGGTGTACTGTGTGTAACAACAATAATCTGATCTCATTTCTGCACAGGAACATAAAGTGTTGACTGTTGATATAAACTGTTGGAAGAGTTTGATGTTGTTGTTTCCTTCCTGTCAGTCTGCAGGACGGCAGTCAGTATCTGTTCGCAGCGTCCAGCAGAGAACTGCAGCTGCTGTGGATGAAGAAGCTCCAGAAGTGCAGCGAGACATCCAGCAGCGACTCGGACGACTCGGGGTGAACGCACACATGCACACACACACACACACACACACACACACACACACACACACACACACACACACACACACGCATGCACGCACAAACACACACACACACACAGCAGCGTGAACAGACGAAGGCAGTGTAGAGTTGAACCTTCGCTGCAGCGCTGTTGTAGAAACTGTCTGAGAAGAGCTTTCGTCGTCTTTGGACTCGAACTTTAAAGCGACTGCAGACAGTGTGACTGAGCTTCACCTGAAGGCTGATGAACGACCTGCTGTGAACACACAGAGAATAAAACAGCTGCTCTGTGTTCTGATGTTCTGGTTCAGATGCTGCTAGCTCACAAATCAACGCTGCATCCTGAAGCTGTTTCTATTTCTACAGCTCACAACACAGACGTGCTCCTGCAGGAAGCACTCGGCGTATTTCATGGCTGCATTAGTCGTGTCGCTCTGCAGAGTTCACTTTTCATCTTGGTGCTACAAACCGGCGCAGGTGTGCCGGCAGCGTGAACACAGTCCGGCTCCACCAGTGGTTTTCCACCGTTGTTTGTCCGCTGAATGTAATTCACCTTGTCAAAGTATCTCATTAAAGAAAAAGTCCTGCTGGCAGTGAGTTCCATTTCTGTGGCCTCTCACCCACCTGAGAGGAGCCCGAGGCCCCACGGTGCACAGTGTGAGCAGGTGCATGTGAAAGTCAAAGTCAAATTACCTGCCGCTGTTTGAAAGAACCCGCTGCAGCCTGAAACTCCATCAACACACTTCTGACCGACACACATCCTGTTGGACTCCACAGCAGAACCCCGCCGGCGCCTTTGTATCAGCGCCACTCATTTAATGTCAGGAAGTCACGAGGAGAAGAAGAATTCTTCAGAACCGGAGCCGTTCAGTCGGCACAATATGTTCATGTGCGAGTCTAAAATGACGCCTGCAGCTCAGCGTTCATTTATTCTTTTTTTTATACGTTTTCACTAAAGGGTCATTCCACCGCAACTCTCTTCTTTAAAGAAATTAATGTTGAAACTTCTGTTCATGTGGTCGTATTCAACCCTGCAGCTGCTCTGCAAATACTTTGGATTTTTGGGCCTCTGAGCGAAATTTAAAAATGTTTGTGATTTGCTGATTTTTCTCTGGATTGAGTAGAAATCCGTCCTGATCATCACAGAGGATCAATAACAACATGTGATCAGTTTAACAGCTGTTGCTGAATGTTTACAGTCATCAGATTAATAACAGGAAGTCATTTTATTTTATTTTACCAGATCGAAGCTTCGCAGATGAAAAACACTCTTTATGTAAATTTGACTGCAGATTTTCGTTGTTTAGGATTTATTTTATAACGAGCTGATTTTTCTGTCACGTCACTTCACTGGTTTGATTCATCAGTGGACGTTTGTTCTGTGTTGACCCGGTCTGATACCTGCTGAGTCCGTCTCTGGTTTGGTTCCTGAGATTTTAGTGCATAAGTGACTTTTTGAAAATGACAGAAAAATGACTTCCTGTTATTGAGTTGATGACTGTAAACATTCAGCAATATGTTTTCTATATTTGAATGAACACATGTTTCCAGGTTCCCCGGGGTCTGCTGGATGTTCAGGACCGATGTGAACCCACTCCAGTGAACAATAACGATCACGAGTCAGAATATATTAAATCTGATGAGGAATCATCTCAATGAATTCATCGTCTCGTTGTTGTTCAGGAGGGCGTCTTCAGTCAACCTCAGTCTGGAGAAGTTAGCCGAGGCGCCGGACGATCCGACCAAACCAGCCGACAGGCGAGGTGAGAGCCTGGAGAGACAATCATCCACGGAGGGGGTACCTCCGCCCAAACCGCCCCACACATACTACAACCAACACCGCTACTCCGAGGAGGCCGAGGGCGGGAGCGCAGGTTAGCATGTGGCTAACGAGCCGGTCGTCAGTGAGCATGTGAGTGAATCTGTGAGGAGTTTGTTCTGACTGTTGTTTCCTCCACTGCAGAGACGCCGAGCGGTCACGTCCAGCCTCCGTCAGCTCCTCCGTCAGCTCCTCCGTCAGCTCCTCCATCAAGTCCTCCATCAGGTCCTCCATCAGGTCCTCCGTCAGGTCCTCCGTCAGGTCCTCCATCAAGTCCTCCATCAGGTCCTCCATCAGGTCCTCCGTCAGGTCCTCCATCAGGTCCTCCATCAGGTCCTCCTGCACCGCCCGACACCCAGGACCCCCCCGCCGGCGCCCCCCAGGTAACAGACGACAACAAGTCGAAGAGGAGCATGTTCAGGAAGTTCTTCTCCAAGAAGTGAAGTTTGACTGACGACAGAATCGGATCAGCACAGATTTAATATCCAGACACGACGCGGGAGGACGAGTCGACGCATCATCACTCCAAATCAGCTTTAATGAACACAAAGTGCCTTCAAGAAAATTAGAGACTCAAATTTAATGATCATAAAAGTAGAAACAGAGAAAATGAAACAGATTCAGAGTCGTTGTTCAGGACATGATGTTCCTGATAGAAAATCACATCCATCAAAATCAAACAGTTGAAAGTTCTGACAGAATGTTTCCTCTGATCCACCAGCAGCTTCACTTCCTGTTCCACAGACTCAATGAAGCTCCGAGTCACAGCTGATTCATCGAATGACAGAAAATTGGTCGCCGACTATTTTAATAATCGATTATTTCAGTTATTTTTCAAACTTCTGCTGCTTTTCCTTTCTGTTCTGTTTTGTTCTGTTCTGTTTGTTTTGTTCTGTTGGACCGAGCAGTGTTCACACATCTTTCTGCACTTTACAGACGTAACGATTAATCAGTTAATCATGAGTAACGGTGAGTTTCAGCACTGTTTGATTGTCAAGTGACTCTCTAAGTTGAAGCTGTGGTTCCGGTCCAGTTGTGTCGGTGGATCCGTTTACATGCACACAGTACTAAAGTTATCCACTGTTATTCTGACTGAGAAGTTTATATGGTGAGAAAACATTAATGTTCCTGTTCACACGCAGCGGGTCGACCCGGGTCGGTGCCTTGACATCACGTGTTTCTGCTTCTTTGCATCTAAATCGGATCTTTTGAAAGTTTGTTTGACTCAAACTTCCATCTGTCACCCGTCCAGGCTCCTTCTAGAACAGTCGGTGCTGTTCAGGTCCAAGTAGGAAGTGAACTGTGGACTTTTGTTCTGAGCAGCGTCTCTATGATACACACTGTTTACTGACCCGCATCAGTCTGAAGGATCACACCTGCTGACCAGAATCACACAGAAAAGAGGAACACGGGTCAGACTTTGAGGTTCTGAGAAGGTTCTGAGACAGAACAGTTTTCAGAGAGCTCAGTGAAATGATCTGATCCGGCTGATGAGCTCAGAGTCCTGCAGCAGCAGTTTCCTCAGTTTCTCCAGTAAAATGTTCTCGTGATTCTTCTGGAGCTGCGGTTCTGACCGTGTTTATATCGATGCATCACAATCGCTTTGAAAAATCTAGTTATTTATCCAGAATTTACACCTCGTGTGAAGAGTTGAACTGGATCAGAACACGTTTGTGATGTTTAGGAGCAGAAAAGCTCCTCAGCCTCGTCTAAAGAGACGAACTTCTGTTTGTGGAGACGTTTATTTATTAATGAGCGACGGATCCAAACACATGGAGACTGATCGTGTCATTCAGGCCGATCAATAAGTCGATCATTAGAGATAACGAGCCAGACGAAGACTTCAGACTTCAAACACGTCAAATTAAAGTCGATTGAGGTGTTTGAGTCAGAAACACGTGACGTCACATCAGGACAATATTATTTAAATTGAAGCTTGAGATATTTTCTATTAACTAATAACCTCATTCATTGATCTGATTGATTACTGTGACATTCTGCCGTGTTTACAGTGTTGTGGAAGATAAAAACCTTCAGAAGAAATAAACTCATTAATCTGATTGAGTCTCGCTGAATGTTTTAATTAAATGTTTCCTCGTCACATCGTCGACTTCCTGATCCGTCTCGGCTCCCGGAGGAGCTCTGAGCCTGTTCCTGCTCGCACACCGGCAAGTTAAGGAAATGTTGATCCGGGACGAGTTCACAGGTCAGCTGTCCGGCTGACGAGGTCCCAGAGGAGCTTCAGGTGTCGCTCACAGCTGCAGGAAGTGTTCATCTACAGCTGCTGACACCAGTTTCATCTGTTTTACTGAGATTACAGGAAATAGACACAACCGCAAACTCAGGACTGTTACAGTCACCAAACGATGGAAGTTTGTCAGCCTAGAACTGAACCAGAACTCGGTGCAGCTGCAGACTGACAGAACCAAATGTTCTCGACCTTTGTGATCCCTCGTCGACGGTTATATTACGTCAAACGCAGGATATTTATTTGTAATGGAGTAGTTCGGTACTCGCTGATGTCTGTCTGTTCCACCTGCAGCTTCTCACCTGAGAACGAAGCCAACAGTCGTCACAGCCGCTGCGTCCTCTGAAGGACTCGACCTTTGTGGTCTGCGAAGGTGAGTAGAAGTTCTGATCCAGCTGGTTTCCTCCAGTAAAGTAATAGATTACAGGCTCTGACATGTACTCAGAGTCTCAGAGTAAAAAGTCTCCCTCTGAAGGACATTTGTGCTCAAAGCTAACTGAAGCTCACGTCATATTAATAGAACTCAAAGACTATTAAAGTTAAAGGTAGAATCAGTAGGATTTGTCCCAGCTGTTCCTGAACGCACCACACAGACAGTTGATTGTTGACGTCACAGTTCTCTCCCTCCGTGTAACGAGCCTGGTCTGAAAAAGTATTTGTACTTCGTTACTTCCCACCTCCTGACGTCACACGTCACGTGTTGTAGTTATTCTGCACATTTGGATTTTTTACAGTTTAATTCTCTGAGTGAATTCTGCTGACGGTACCTGAATACTCTCAGCAGTAACGGATTACTTCTGCAGTACTCAGAGTACTCCGCCTCTCTGGCTGCAGGCGGTGCTGCCGGCCGCACGGTGTCGCTGTCCCCGCAGTAATGAGCCTGTTCCGGTCCAGTCTCGGGCTGCGGCGGCAGGTTGTGGTTCAGGAGTTTGTTTCAGCGCTTGACATTGATTGAACCGTTAACCCCGCAGCGCCCCGCGTGCTCTGACCGCAGGACCTGAGGCCGGAAGTGACTCATGATCAATAAAGATTCTGATGAGAGAAATAAAGTTTAATAAAATGTCTTAATGTTTAATTCTCATGTTAAAGTTTAAACATGATGAAAACACAACGTGAATATTTAGATCTGATCAATCAATCAATCAATCAATCAATCAATCAATCAATCAATAAGTCCAGTTTAAAGCAGAAAGAGCTGCTCCTGTTTGTTCAGACGGTTTAATTCAAATCAGAAACTTTAATCAGAACCTTTAAATGAGACACGAAGAAGAATTTAAAGCTGTTTGAGATGTTTTAACTGGATCAGAGGTTCTGTGGTTCTGAGTGGTTCGGAGGTTCTGTGGTTCGGAGTGGATCAGAGGTTCTGTGGTTCTGAGTGGTTCGGAGGTTCTGTGGTTCGGAGTGGTTCGGAGGTTCTGTGGTTCTGAGTGGGTCAGAGGTTCTGTGGTTCGAAGTGGTTCGGAGGTTCTGTGGTTCTGAGTGGGTCAGAGGTTCTGTGGTTCTGAGTGGGTCGGAGGTTCTGTGGTTCTGAGTGGATCAGAGGTTCTGTGGTTCTGAGTGGTTCGGAGGTTCTGCGGTTCTGAGTGGATCGGAGGTTCTGTGGTTCTGAGTGGTTCGGAGGTTCTGCGGTTCTGAGTGGATCAGAGGTTCTGTGGTTCTGAGTGGTTCGGAGGTTCTGCGGTTCTAAGTGGATCAGAGGTTCTGTGGTTCGGAGTGGTTCGGAGGTTCTGTGGTTCTGAGTGGGTCAGAGGTTTTGTGTTCTGAGTGGTTCGGAGGTTCTGTGTTCTGAGTGGGTCAGAGGTTCTGTGGTTCTGAGTGGTTCGGAGGTTCTGTGTTCTGAGTGGTTCGGAGGTTCTGTGTTCTGAGTGGGTCAGAGGTTCTGTGGTTCTGAGTGGGTCAGAGGTTCTGTGTTCTGAGTGGGTCAGAGGTTCTGTGGTTTTGAGTGGTTCGGAGGTTCTGTGTTCTGAGTGGTTCGGAGGTTCTGCGGTTCTGAGTGGATCGGAGGTTCTGTGGTTCTGAGGTTCTGTGGTTCTGAGTGGATCAGAGGTTCTGTGGTTCTGAGTGGTTCGGAGGTTCTGCGGTTCTAAGTGGATCAGAGGTTCTGTGGTTCGGAGTGGTTCGGAGGTTCTGTGGTTCTGAGTGGGTCAGAGGTTTTGTGTTCTGAGTGGTTCGGAGGTTCTGTGTTCTGAGTGGGTCAGAGGTTCTGTGGTTCTGAGTGGTTCGGAGGTTCTGTGTTCTGAGTGGTTCGGAGGTTCTGTGTTCTGAGTGGGTCAGAGGTTCTGTGGTTCTGAGTGGGTCAGAGGTTCTGTGTTCTGAGTGGTTCGGAGGTTCTGTGTTCTGAGTGGATCGGAGGTTCTGTGGTTTTGAGTGGGTCAGAGGTTCTGTGGTTCTGAATGGGTCAGAGGTTCTGTGTTCTGAGTGGTTCGGAGGTTCTCCATCAGTTTTCCTGTCGCCGTTCTCCTCGCTGTTGGACCTGTTTGATCCCTCCGGGCCTCCGTCTGATTCCCGTCTCAACATTCAGCTCACGCCGGCAGAAGAGAAGAACCCAGCGGGAGCTCCGAGCCGGACCGGTGTGATGTGATCCAGTGGAACCAGTCCAACACCCCGTCCGGCCCGGCGGGTCCACGCAGGTCGTCACAGGACGAGTCCGCACACACTGATGTGCTTTTAGTTATTTCCTCCTTCAAACTAAAATGTTGTGCAAATGAAATCTTAAAAATAAAACGTCTTATTGTCGGAACTCCGTGAGTTCTGTGATCTCAGCAGAACCACACAGCAGAACCACACACCCAACCCGAACCCACACTGCGGGTTTAACACACGTGCTGTTGATTTAAATGTGAAACAAAATGAAGAATTAAACTTTATTCTCTAGCTTTAATATTTACAATGAGAGTTTTCTACTTCATGAACATTTTATAAAAACATTCGATCTTTAACTGTAAATACAATCAGAAGCAGACATTAGTTATATTTAGTTGTTATTAATAATATAATAACTGTTTGTCCTTTAACAGACTAATTATTGATTGATTATTATTATTATTATTGATTATTGATTATTAGGCCTCAGAATACAGAAATAATATGAAGATCAGGATCATTTTCAGCATTATGTCCGTTTTTGTTTCGCTCCCTGAACGCATCTTCAGACTCATTGATCCGTGTGAGCAGCTTCATCTGAAGCTCTCCATTTTTTGAATTATTGTGACGTAGTGATTTAATGAAACACGATCACAGATCAGATCAGATGGATCGATGACAGAGAGGCTGCAGGCGGGATGTTGCTGTAGTTCCTGTTTCCGCCGCTGGGAGGCGCCATCTCTCCTCTTTCCTCTCCTCTCTCCTCTCTCCTCTCTCCTCTCCTGTCTCCTCTGTCCTCTTTCCTCTCCTCTCCTCTTTCCTCTCCTCTCCTCTCCTCTCTCCTCTCCTCTCTCCTCTCTCCTCTCTCCTCTCTCCTCTCTCCTCTCCTGTCTCCTCTGTCCTCTTTCCTCTCCTCTCCTCTTTCCTCTCTCCTCTCTCCTCTCCTGTCTCCTCTTTCCTCTCCTCTGTCCTCTGTCCTCTCTCCTCTCTCCTCTCCTGTCTCCTCTGTCCTCTTTCCTCTCCTCTCCTCTTTCCTCTCTCCTCTCTCCTCTCCTGTCTCCTCTCCTCTCTCCTCTCCTCTCTCCTCTCTCCTCTCTCCTCTCCTCTGTCCTCTGTCCTCTCTCCTCTCTCCTCTCTCCTCTCTCCTCTCCTCTCCTCTCTCCTCTCCTCTCTCCTCTCTCCTCTCCTCTCCTCTCCTCTGTCCTCTCTCCTCTCTCCTCTCTCCTCTGTCCTCTCTCCTCTCTCCTCTCTCCTCTCCTCTCCTCTCTCCTCTCTCCTCTCTCCTCTCCTCTCTCCTCTCTCCTCTCTCCTCTCCTCTCCTCTCTCCTCTCTCCTCTCTCCTCTCCTCCTCTCCTCTCTCCTCTCTCCTCTCCTCCTCTCTCCTCTCCTCTCTCCTCTCTCCTCTCTCTCTCCTCTGTCCTCTGTCCTCTCTCCTCTCTCCTCTCTCTCTCCTCTTTCCTCTCTCCTCTCTCCTCTCCTGTCTCCTCTCCTCTCTCCTCTCTCCTCTCCTCTCCTCTCCTCTCTCCTCTCTCCTCTCCTCTCTCCTCTCCTCTCTCCTCTCCTCTCCTCTCCTCTGTCCTCTGTCCTCTCTCCTCTCTCCTCTCCTCTCTCCTCTCCTCTCTCCTCTCTCCTCTCTCCTGTCTCCTCCTCTCTCCTCCTCTCTCCTCTGTCCTCTCTCCTCTCTCCTCTCTCCTCTCCTCTCCTCTCTCCTCTGTCCTCTCTCCTCTCCTCCTCTCTCCTCTCCTCTCTCCTCTCTCCTCTCTCCTCTCTCCTCTCTCCTCTCTCCTCTCCTCTCTCCTCTCTCCTCTCCTCTCTCCTCTCTCCTCCTCTCTCCTCTCTCCTCTCTCCTCTCTCCTCTCCTCTCCTCTCCTCTCCTCTCTCCTCTCCTCTCTCCTCTCCTCTCCTCTCTCCTCTCTCTCAGTAATAATAACACTGAGGTGTTTTCTGGTGTTGAACTCACTCTGTGTCGATGTGTTCAAACATTCACTCAAAGGAAATAAATACCTTCAGCAGATTATCATCCTCCATCCCTTCTTTCCTTCTCTCCTTCTCCCCTTCTCTCCTTCTTTCCTTCTTTCCTTCTTTCCTTCTCTCCGTCTCTCCTTCTCTCCTTCTTTCCTTCTTTCCTTCTCTCCTTCTCTCCTTCTCTCCTTCTCTCCTTCTTTCCTTCTCTCCTTCTTTCCTTCTCTCCTTCTTTCCTTCTCTCCGTCTCTCCTTCTCTCCTTCTTTCCTTCTTTCCTTCTCTCCTTCTCTCCTTCTCTCCTTCTCTCCTCGTGGTTTAAAGGAACACTGAGGTTTTATTCTCCCTCCTCTCGGCCTCCTGAGACAACAAGAAGCGAAGGTCAAAGGTGACAGGAGGAAGCTTCCGGTTCCTGATCTCAGGAATCCTCAAATAACCCGACAGAGCCCCAAGCCAGCCCCCCAAACTTAATCAGTGGAACACTTTCAGAACCTCACGCAGATCCGAGAATCCTCAGCGTTCCCTGGAATACCTCAGAGAAGCCCAGAAGGATCCACAAAGACCTCCTGGAAGTCGGATGTTTAAGTTCCTACTGAAACATCTTGGTTCTCCTTTACAAACCCGTTCAAACGGACCTGAGAACACCTAAAGAACAGCTGAACATCTTTAAAACCTGATAGAACCGCCTCGCCGACAGCTCTGGAACCTTGATGAAAACCTCTCCAAGCCCAAAAGAACCCAGGTGCAGGAGTATCCAGTAAAACCCCGGGACTCCTCAAGGAGTGAGGATCCAAGGCCTGCTGGAACCCCTTTATGATCCACACAAACCCCCTTAATGACCTCTGGAGAAGAACCCCCTGGAGAACCCAAAGAATCGGCTACTTGAGTTCCTATGAGAACTGCAGGAACCTCATGGAGACCTCATGAGAAGCTGAGACCTTGTTGAAAAGAGGGTCTTTTTAAGAGCAGCTAGAACCCCTGAAGAAGTCCTGAAACCCTAAATTAACTTAAAGAAACCCCTTACGGACCCTGTTTAGACCTTGCAGAACCCACGGGTCCCGCTGCTAAAACCCCTAGAAAACCATTAGAACCTCCTCAACCCCGTAGCGCTCATTCCGTGTTCCCCTATAACAACCTCCAACCCCACTGAGAGCCTTCAAGAACCCAAGAAAACCCTCAATGTTAGAACAGCAGGGACACACTAGTGACATCAGACTTGGCTGAGGAACCCGTGGAACCTGTTCAGAACCTCTAGAACCCCCTCACAGCCCCCTTAAACTCACATATCACCTTTAAAAAACCTGCAACCTCTTAAAGAACCCGAGGAACCCTTTGAGGTTGTTGAACCTGATGTTCTTCTTCTCTGTTTTCTTTCTCAGTCTCCTGATCAGCTTCATTGATCGATATTGATCACACACACACACACCACACACACACACACACACACACACACACTGAACAGCAGATGTTCTGCTTCAGTCTGCTGCAGTGAAAACTCGCAGCCCGTTTCAGATCCGACTGAAACCTTTTTGACGAGCTGCAGAACTTTAAAGTCGTTGTTTCTGTGGAGGAATCAGATGTGAAACTCTTGTTTTACTTTGATCAAACACGGCAGCTAAAATTATCTGCAGCTGGTGTGAAACTGACGGGACGACTGACGAGTCGATGAAAACAGATGTTTGAATGAAATCAAGACAATTAATCTTCTGATGGCTCGGATGTTCATTATGATGGAGGTCAAAGGTCGGCTTCATGTTCCTTCTCTCGTCAGCGCTGATTAAATCTGAAAACTCTTCCTGTTCCATCCGCACACTAAAATACTCCGCGTTAATACAATCACAAAGTTTTTACAGTCATAATTACATTTGTTTTATTACCTTCAGTCAATAAATCCATTTTGTTCGCTTGCAAACTGTCAAAACTTTAATGAAGCTCGTGGAGAGTGAAGCTGATATTTTCCGCGTTATTGTACCAAATATAAATGTTTGGATCTGCTAACAAGACGGATTAAACGTGTCGCCTTCACGGACATCTGGAGGCTGGAGACGTGGCCGACAGCTCCCACATGAAACGAAAGCAGCTGGTGAAAATGTTTTTTATCACTTTCATTGGAAAGTTTATTTCCAAACTTACTTCAGTATCAGCAGATGTTTGTCACCACAGATGTTCACTGTTCACACCAAACTGTCATCGCAAGATCTAATCTTTTTATTTGTGCGTCTGATGAAGTTTTGGTTGGAAGTTGACCAACGAAAAGGACCAAAAGAGTCGACCTCTCTGATCCTTTGCACTGCAGGTTCATGCAAACAATGTGTTGTAAAATTCCCAAGAAAATGAATGGAGTCTGGTGTGGTTTGACAGGAATACACAGTTGTAAATCTCTACGTTTCTCTTTGCCTCAAACTACAAATTTGACCATGTAAACATTAAAATTGGGAAAGAGAATAAAAGTTTAATATGTTTTCAAAATTCACAAAAAAATGAGTGGAGTCTGGTTTGCTTTGATTAAAAGTTGCAGTTGTGACTCAACCACCAAAAGAAAGAAGAAAGTGAACATCAGCAAAATCAAGTATTTGATTGGAGTGAGTGTTCAGAATTGAGGTTAAAATGAATGGAGTCTGGTTTGGGCTGAACTGACTTCCCAAACCTGCAAATTCAAGTCAAACCACACCAGACTCCATTCATTTTCTTCCAGATTAAAGCGCACATTTACATGGTCATATTTGCAGTGAGACACAGAGATTGACAACCGCGTATTCAAATCAAACCGCACCAGACTCCATTCACTTTCTTTTGAATTTGAAACACATTAAACCTTCAGCTCTCTGCCGCGTTAACACGAGACAGGTTTGAGAAGGAGGTTGACTTTTCCCTCTTTTGTTGGTCAAATAACAACTGGGACTTCAAATCAGCCCAAACCAGACTCCACTCATTTTCTTGTGACTTTTAAAGCATATTTATACAGTTAAGCTTGCGGTGCCGAGGATCAGAGGGGGTCCAGCTGTTCTTTCCTCTTTTGTTGGTCGAGTCACAACTGCAACTTGAAATCCAACCAGACTCCACTCAATTTTCTTCTGATTTTAGAACACATTTACACAGTCACATTTGTGGTGAGACACAGAGATTGACAACTGGGTATTCAAATCAAACCGCACTAGACTCCATTCATTTTCTTTTGAATTTTAAAACACATTAAACCTTCGACAGTCTGCCATGTTAAAGTATTTGATAGTAGTGACAGGCTTTGAGTCTGCTGCGGTTTTATTTGACGTCCCAGCTGTTGGTCCTGTTTTTAAAATTCAGCAGAAACAGAATGGAGTCTGGTTTGTCTGGTAGTTGGCCAACAAAAGAGGCGAGAGTCTACCTCGCTCTGGACCTGAACGTTCCTGAGTGTTTGCTGGGTTTTAAAGTTCAAAAGAAATCAAATGGAGTCTGGAGTGGTTTGATTTAATGCCCACCTCGTCAGTCTCCGTCTCTCATGGTCACACCACCATGTTGATCATTAAGATGTGTTCTGAAATTAAGAAGAAAAATGAATGGAGTCTGGTTGGTGTGATATGCTGGTAGCTGGGACTCTCTCTGAGGTCACAGTGCAACTCTGACCTTTAAAATCGGCCTAAAATTCTGCAGAAAATGAATGGAGTCTGGTGTGCAGTGATCTGATGTGTTTTTCTAACATTTACTCCTTTGAATCCAAGTTTCCTCCTCAGACACCAGAAGAGGAGGTTCTGCTCCCTCCTCGCTGTCGGATCCACCTGCTGGTTCTGATTTTAAAGGTTCAATCCGAAGAATTATTTCCTGAAAACATGAATACGGACGTGAAACCGGCGCTTGAGTTTCTTTTTCTTTCCTCTTTCTGAGGTTATATGGATGTTTTTTCTCCTCCTCCTCCTCCTCCTCCTCCTCCTCCTCCTCTCCTCCTCCTCCTCCTCCTCCTCCTCCTCCTCCTCCTCCTCAACAACACGCAGCAGAGAACATACAAGCGGAGCTGCTGATCTCTCCAAACTGCGCTCACATCTCCAGCTTCTGTGAGCAAACTAACAGCAACACCAACAAACCAGCAGTATGTTCAGTTGTTTAGTTCAGTGATGTCACAGAGCAAACACACACCAAGATAAACCGTCCCATCAAAATAAAAGCATGACGCGTGACACATATGTTATCCAAAATAAATTCACTTCTACGGACTTATTATTATTATTATTATTATTATTATTATTATTATTATTGTTGTTATTATTATTATTATTATCCGAGGAGATTTCCAACTCATCTACATGTGACTGAAAGTCCGTAACGACCTCTTGTTATTTCTTTTTTTGTCTGTTTTAATTTTTTCTTGCTTTCTGTTTTTAGAAATCATCCACATATTTATAAAAGTATAATAACTGACGTTGTAAAAACATTTTTCTGTCGTCCAAACACCCGTTTTTTAACGCGGCGGTCAGTGCGGAGCTCAGATCTGATCTGCTGTCAGATTTTCCAGCTGAATGTGTCATTAATGTAAAAACTGCACAATTATAAAAACGTGTTGAAATATTTCCTGATGGATTTTTACAAACACAGAAAAAATGACAAAAGCGTTCAAACGGCACAAAATGGAGTTTGAGGCAAAAATGAGTTCATAAAAAAATCAACGAGCAAAAAAAAAACAACAACTCAAAAATGAGATAAAATCTTCTTATTGCGACGGTTTAAACAAACAAAACAACAACATATTTCTACATTTATTATTAGTAATATTAATATTTCCCCAGGCGGCTGAATGTGACGGACTCGCTTCTTTTCTCCAGAGGAAATCTTCTCTGCTTGTGGAGCTCCAGCGGCTCCGAGACGCTTCAGTGTCTCCGTGCGTAAAACCGGCGGCCGGTGTCCGAGCCGCGGCGCCTCCGGGGGAAAGTTCCCGACAGAACTGTCGCTTCTTTTGGAGCAAAATAAATATTTAGTTCTCTAAACTGGAGGACTTTTTCAAAAAGGCTGAGCTGGTTGCTGAAGGATTTGTGTCACATTTACGCACCAACAGTCCACGTCGCGGGTTCCTCTGATTGTTGGTTTCTGAGTGACTTCACTGAAGAAAAATCTCCAAAAGTGCTGAATTAAGTTTTTATTTTTTCTGCGTGTCTCAGATCAACAGTTCAGCTCGGGACATGTTGCTTCACACATCAGCGACATTTTGTTGTTAAGTGTTCAGAAATATTTTGCCCTCAAACCGCCTTAAACAGAGTTAAACGAGCTGTCGAGGAGCCGCAGCGACAGATTCCGCTTCACGTGTCTCAGATTAAACAGTTTGAGGTGAAATCCAGAGTTCAAATGCTCCTTTTTCTTTTTTCTTTCTTTTTTTCTGAAAATCTGCTGCAGACAACAAGTGTGGAGGTCTGCTGTGGCCTCAGACACGCAGACATGTTATCAGTAATATTAATAAAAGATGCTGGAGGCTCGTATTAATAGTTGTGTAGGAGCAGAAGTGTCAGCTGTTAGTGGAGACGATCTTTGGAAGCCCCCTTGTATCATTTGGAGACTATAAATAACATCCTATATTTTCTTTATTGTAGAAAATGAATATACGTGTGATTTCATAGCTGAGTCTCATCATGTGTTTATTATTTGTGGTCACGTGTTTACCGGCTCGTGGTCACGTGGTGAACATAACACTGTCAGCAGCAGTGTTATCAATTAATACTAATAATAGCATCACATAAATAAACGTGTAGTAATACAGAGTGCTTCTACTGCAGTAATACTGCGAGTATTTGTTTATAATATATTCTTTAATTCAGTTTGACTCCAGAAAACAAACAAACCTTCATTTTGTTTATTTATCTGAATGATTCCAGTTTTATTCACTCGGATGAAAGTAAAATGTTTCTGTGTTTAATCCTAATTTAGTTTACAGTGTTGGATAAAAAAAAAGATTTAAATATATATTTAGTCGAAATAAAACAGGAATCATCCTCCAAACAACAACAAATGATTTATAATAGTAAACTAACACCTGAGCACCGCAGCAGCAGCAGCAGCAGCAGCAGCAGCAGCAGCAGACTTTGGTTTAATAACTAAACGAGATGTTTTTATTCCCAAAAGAGAAAGTGAATTAAATCCTGCTGTAAAATGTTGGAATGATCCTTTAAAGCTGATCAATATAACATGAGATGTTTGCTGAATATAACTGAGGACACGAACAGGATGAAAACACGTTTCGGAGTTAAATGTGGAACATGTTCCGCGGCGGCCCGCAGCTCCTCTCACTGTTTATTCATTCACTGAGTTTCTGCCTCACTTCAGTTTGTTGTCAGATTTTCCTCCAACATGAAGCCGCCGGGAGGAAACTGACGACAAACCTTTCTGGAAGCCGCACGCTGACATGACACCGTGTTTACGCCTCCCGGCGCACATTTTACGCGCGTTTTACGCACGAAAAATCGGCTTAGGAGAAGGAGCTCCGCAGCCTGTCTGGTGCCATCTGACACACAGATCACCTCCGCGTGTCCTGCCCGTGTCCGCGCGCCCTCCGGATCCCCTCGCTGTTTATTTCCCTCTGAGTCTGGATGTAAACAGTTTGAAGACGCCGAAGGGGAAAATATTTGAGTGTAAATATGAGGAGCGGCGGGGATTTGGGTGTACGCACGCACGGTGTGTGTTTTCCAGCGACGGTTTTAGTTTAGGTGGGGGAGAGAATGAGCGAGGGGAGGGGTGAGGGTGAGGCAGGCGAGTGTTGATAGGGGTGAGTGTGTTTCCTGCGCTGCAAAAAGTGTCCGTGTCGGAGAGACGTTTGGGCGTGAGACGCTCCTAAAGTCTGATTTCTGTTCAGAATAAAAACACAAAATCGTGTCTGAAAAATCCACGTTATCACATAAAGTTCCGTTTATTTTTTAAATCAAGTGTTTGTGGTTAGAAATGAGACTGAAACGTGAGTCGGAGTCGCTGCTGTCAACATGAAAATACAAATAAAATCGACAAAGCTCTAAAAAATAAACGCTTCTCCTTCAGAACAGTGACGCTTTTTTCTCCTCTGTCACATTTTCAGGTTTATTTTGATGAAATTCTGATTCTCAGGCTGAATAAGACGTGAAGAGACTCGACAGGTTGAGTATTTCTTGCAGCGTGCACGGCATTGGTGGATGTGTGTGTTTCCCTGTGCGTCATGATTGGCTGAAAGCGCAGAGGACGCCTTAATATTTAATACTAATGTTCCCCTGGTTGGCTGAGGACTGGAAAGGTCCAACCAATGTTTTTTACTTGCTTTAGTGGCTGTGGCTCCCTAATTAATTGCAGCTATCTGTCTCCTATCGATGTGTGTGTACGTGTGTGTTGTGTGTGTGTGTTTCCTTTTTTCTCCCCAAAGCGAACATGAAATAGTTTGTTGGGCTATACTTTCTTTCTTCCCATCGTTCCCCCCTTCCTTCCTTCCCGTCCTGGTTCGCAGGCTCAGTCCGGACAGATTGAAACCCAGCTGTGTTCGTCGCTTTTGCTCGTTGCCATTTTCCCCCCTCATTGCCCGGTGATGTTGGATATGGGAGAGCGCAAAGAGGTGAAAATGATTCCTAAATCGTCGTTCAGTATAAACAGTTTGGTGCCTGAGGCCGTGCAAAACGACAACAACAACCACCAGACCCAGCATCACCACCAGAACCAGCACCACCAGCAGAACCACCACCGGCCCGGCGCCGCGGACGAAGCCGAGCAGAAAGCTCCTCTCTCGGCCGCGCAGCAGGACGGAAAAGCGGATCCTAAAAGTGACTCGTCGAGCCAGGAGAGCTGCCCGGACGAGAAGGAGAAGCAGGAGGAGAAGAAGGACGGCAAAGACGGAGACGGCTCCGGGAAGGACGGAGAGAAGAAGAGCGGCAAGTACGAAAAACCTCCTTTCAGCTACAACGCGCTGATCATGATGGCGATCCGGCAGAGCCCCGAGAAGCGGCTCACCCTCAACGGCATCTACGAGTTCATCATGAAGAACTTCCCGTACTACCGGGAGAACAAGCAGGGCTGGCAGAACTCCATCCGGCACAACCTCAGCCTCAATAAGTGCTTCGTGAAGGTGCCGCGGCACTACGACGACCCGGGCAAGGGGAACTACTGGATGCTGGACCCGAGCAGCGACGACGTCTTCATCGGCGGCACCACCGGGAAGCTCCGGCGGCGCTCCACCACCTCCCGGGCCAAGCTGGCCTTCAAGCGGGGCGCGCGGCTGACCTCCGGGCTGACCTTCATGGACCGGGCCGGCTCCCTCTATTGGCCCATGTCCCCCTTCCTGTCCCTGCACCACCCGCGGGCCAGCAGCGCCCTGGGCTACAACGGGACCTCCTCGGGTTACCCGGCTCACCCCATGTCCTACAGCACCATGCTCACCCAGAACATGGGCAACAACCACTCGTCGTTCCCGTCCTCCAACGGGCTCAGCATGGACCGGCTGGTCGGCTCGGATCTCCCCTACGCGACGCACCACCTGACGGCGGCGGCCCTGGCGGCCTCGGCGGTGCCCTGCGGCCTCTCCGTGCCTTGCTCCGGGGCCACTTACTCCCTGAACCCGTGCTCGGTCAACCTACTGGCCGGGCAGACCAGCTACTTTTTCCCCCACGTCCCGCACCCGTCCATGACCACGCAGTCCGGAGGCAGCGGCGGCTCCTTGCAGGCCGCCCGGGCTTCGGCCTCCAATTCCCCGCAGGCTCCGTCCTCCTCCTCGCTGACCTGTGACTCTCTGAGGCCGGCCCTGTCCGGCTCTCTGCCGGCCTTCTCCTCGGGACTTTCCGGGGGTTTGTCTGACTATTTTACGCATCAGAACCAGGGCTCGACCTCCAACCCGCTTATACACTAACATCCCCGAACCCTCAGCCCCTGCCTCCCCCCTCCACCCGCCTCCCCCCTGAAGGAGTGAGAACCTTAAAATGACTGGAACTGTAAGTGAACATTTTACACTGAACATTTACATTGTACAAAAAATACAAGATTATTATAAACTACCTACTATAGAAAAAAAGAGGAGAGACTCAAACTGCAAAACAAAAAAGAGCAGCAGAGAAACAGAAAGCAGCCCTGAAGTTTCCAGGTATTTTTTAATATTATTATTATTATTATTGTTATTATTATTATTATTATTATTATCTTCTTCTTCTTCTTCTTCTTCTTCTTCTTCTTCTTCTTCTTCTTCTTTTTCTCCTTCTTTCTTCTTCTGCAGTTTTAATTTCTGTGTACATAATGTCTGTTCCTATAAGTGTCTCTGGGGTTTGTCTCTGTATAGTCGTGCAGTGTGAACACAGAGCGGATGCTGCAGATGAAGATGATGATGATGATGATGATGATGATGATGATGAGAGCTGTAGGCTGATTTGTTTCTGTTGTTGTTGTTGTTGTTGTCGGAGGAGGCATTACTTTTATAGAATGTGTATTTAAAATAGTTTCGTCTAATTTTGAGATTTAAAAAAGGTAATAATAATAATAATGATGCTGAGTCTCTAACAGCCGGCCTCCGCCCGCGTGTCTGCAGTATTATCAGGTCTCATGCGGGTCAGAGGAGAATGATTTTATTTCACAAAAATTTAAACACTAATTTGTTTTATTTTATTTTTTATTTTCTATACAGTGAAATGTGTGTTTTTTTCTGGCTCCCGCCGTCAAAGTCCTGAGGCTGTTCCTCCGTTCATTCATTTGCCAGTTTAAAAACTGTTCATGTACTTTTTTTTATAGACCAAAGAATCGGTTTGTAGGAAACAGTAGAGTCGGTGCTGCGCTGACTGAGGCCTCGTGTTGTAGGAATTAAGCAGTGAGTGAGTGAGTGAGTGAGTGAGTGAGTGAATAAAGGGGGGAATGTTTCCTCCTTCGCTGCAGAAAATGTCCATTAAAACGAGATTTTTATCGCAGTTTTCAAAACATTTTTTTAAATTAGCAGAAATTTGAATGGAGTTTGGTGGCGCCGGTTTCAATTTTTTCCCCCCTACGAATGTTTCTTGGTGCACTTGGAGGCATTTCGCCTTAAACCGCCTCGCCTTTAGATTAAATGTTAATCTGCGTTGGAAACAGCGTCAGTCGAACTCCTGTGCTATCAGAACAATTCACATTAAGGTGGAAGTTTGAGCGTAAATGTCTCGTTTGCTGATGGATGTTTTCCGCGGCTCAGCCTGTGATGTGCTTCTTTGACTGTAAACGTGATCGCCGATAAAAAAAAACGGACGTTCACGCTTCTCCTCCTTTTTTTTATTTTTTGTATAATTAGTAAAAGAGAGAGAAAAAATGTCTATTTGTAATTTGAATTTGGGTTTTTTGGAAGAATTGTAAAAACCCGTTTGTTTGACAGAAGAAAAAATGCCTCATTATCTAATACTACTTGGAATGATTGTCCTTTAATTGTCGTCTCTAAAAACAATTTTTCATGGTTGTGATACTATTGTGGTCTTATTCTTATTCCCGTGTTTGTCGCTTACAGAAGTTCAAAAAGAGAAAAAAATGTTTTAATCATAAAAAAAATACAAATAAAAGAATAGGTTACATTCATAACTAACGCCAATCCTTTTGTCTTCTTTGCCGTATTGTCTGTTTCTATCACCAGGTACCTGAACGCAACAAAAATCCTTAATTTTAAAATATTTATGAAGCTGATTTTTTAGATTTCTCAGAAAATTCTGCTTTTATCTAAAATTTGGATTTTTCTTTATGCGGTTCTGCACTGCAGTGTTTTCCATTTCACCAGACTTCCATTTAAAAATCCCTGATTTTAATTCCAACAACAAAGCTGTGAGATTTTCCTCTTTAATGTCCCACGTGACTCTGATCTGTTTGTGTTTTTGGGACTTTTAGTTGTTGTTGTTGTTGTTGTTGTTGTTTACGCACACACAGTGAAAATTACACCGCAGCGCGCGCGTGCGTGCGTAAAGCTTTTACGCATAAAGATTTCGGCGCGTCTCGCTGGAAAAACTGTGTCAAACGATGCGGCAGAGGTCGCGTTCAGGCTCACTGACTGACTGTGGGACATTTTCCCCTCCTGAGCGCTGAGCGCTGCGGGCTGCGGCCTCACTGAGCTGCGCTGCGGGTTCATGTGCGCAGATCCCGCAGAACGGCCCGAGCGAGCAGCTGCAGCACCGCAGAATAAACCCAAACTTCAAAACCGAAATTTAAACTTCAACTTGCAGATTTTTTTTGTGTGTTATTTCTTGACTCTGTGTGTCTGCTGTGTGTGTGTGTGTGTGTGTGTGTGTGTGTGTGTGTGTTGTCTGATTTTCCTCCCCAGACTCTCAGATTGTGTGTGTGTGCAGTCTGAAGTCAGTGTGTGTCGCTGACTCGGAGCGTTGGTGTTGTTCTGGCTCGGTGCGCTCTCTTTGGTTCGGCTCCAGGCTCGTTTTCTGTCCCCGGTTCTCCTCCGTGCTGAAGGCTTCTGGTGCCGCTTTGTTTCTCCACATGAACTCTGACCCGGCGCACTGAAGCTTCTCCCGGTGTGTCGCAGCTCTGCGGAGCCTCGAGGTTTCCATCGTGTCTCCGCTGCTGCGTGTGTTCTGTTGGATTTTGTTCTGCAGAATTTTCCCCTCTGACTGAACAGAACCGAGCCTCTCAGGCGCAGTGGGAGAGTTTCCTGCCGCTGTGATCTTGCTTTTGGTTTTTTGCCTCGTTTCTCTTTATTTGGTTTAATTTCACACTCAGATTTAAATAAACCAGGAAAATAAATTATTTGAAGCTGATTTTTTTTTTGGAACATTTAACATTTTTTTAAGGAAACATAAAAACTCTGATCTGATCTGATCTGACCTCCACATTGTTCCGCCTCATTAAACTTTGACTGATTTGTTTTACAATTTAAATCTGAACTGAGATAAAATCAGCTGCGTTATTAAATCTTCCTGGTTTGTTTCCTGCTGTTGTTGTTTTTTTGTGTTTCTGCAGATTTTCAGAAGCTGCTGAAACATTTTCTTCGTGTTTTTCTCCGTCAGGTGAACTGAAACCTGCACATTATTGTTCGCCTCTCTGGTTGAAACTCTTCCTGTTGTTGCTCCTCGTGTCTGTCAGCCGGTGAGACGTGATGTCACCGTGTTGTTGCAGCTGGTTGGTTCCGATGTGCGGGCCGCTGCGGGTTCTGTCGGAGCTGTAAACTGAGCCGCGTCTCTTTGTGCCGCACAAACAATAATAATAAAAACCTCCCGAACATTCGCAGCATTTAATATTATTTCCGGTGTTTCAGCTTCCAGAAGCTTCTGTTTGTTTGTGCGGCTCGGACCCGGTTCGGCTGTTTTATGCAGAAGAAGAACACGTTTATTAAACGGGTTCCTGCTGCTGGAAACATTTATATCTATATTTTATATCTTTATTTCTTTCAGATCCTCCTGCTCAGTTTTTCTCCTCACAGCTTTTTGTTTCTTTCTATTCAGACGCTCGTTTCTGTTTCTGTCTCATGAATCCCGGACGGAACCAGACGGAACCAGTCTGACGAGTTTCTCTCTATTTTATTCTGTAGAATCTGACTGCGCTGTGTGTGTGTGTGTGTGTGTGTGTGTGTGTGGGTCAAAGGTCAAACTTCCGACCTGCAAATATATTTTTTTTATCTGAATTTATTTTGAAATCCAGAAAATTGCAAAATAAAAGCTGCGAGTCGTTTCGAATCAGAACCAAACATCCGGGTGTGTTTTCATGTTGTTTTACAGGAACACACTGGATGTTCTAAAGTCCAGTCGGCGGTTCGGAGGTCAAAGGTCAGACCGGAGCGAGCCGCCGCACTTCCGGGTGAGAAGCGGGTTGTTTTAGTGAATGTTCGGTTCCGACAGGAGCTGGAACCAGAATCAGGACGTGAAGAAGATCTCTGGGTTTCTTTAGTGGCTCTGAGTCGCCGGCTGAAGCGGACCTGCCGCCGGGTTCTGCTCCGGTTCGGTCTCTGGTTTCACGGCGGAGAATTTATTCTTTTTCTTTTTCTTTCTTTCTTTTTTTTTTTTTTAAGTTTGAAAGTTTTTCTGGATCAGAACATCCTGTCCGTCTGTTTGGACTCTCACTGCGGGGATGGAGGTTCTGTGTGTCGGTCGGTTTCCCATCATGCTCCGCGGCTGCAGGTTCAGGAGTGTTGAGGTGGATTTCTAAGGTGGATTTGTGGCTGCAGGAAGTTTTTCAGGGTCGTTTTGGTGAATTTGCAGAATTTAAACAGAATAATTAGAATTTATTTGCTCCACATCAGAACCCGATCGATGAGTCAGCGGTTTGTGATTCCTGTGTCGACCGATATCAGAGTGAAACTGCTTGATGAGGACGAACTTTAAGAAGCATCAGTGGACTTTCAGTTTCCCTCCATGTGGTTCTGACCACTTAGAATCTGCTGGTTCTGGTGGTCTCAGACCTCGTGAGGCCCGTCAGGATCCAAACTGCCTCCGAAACAAAACTCTGAATCATTTGAATGTTTTTGAACGTGAATGACTGTGCTGGCTGTAAATACACCACAGAGCCGATCGGACTTTAAACTTTACAGAATCTTTTTTATTCTGACGGAAAATAAAAAACGAAACATCAGATTTTTTGGCAGCGAGTCCGAAACGAAGCGACGAGTCAGCGCTGCTGAAAATATCTCAACAAATCAAACCTGGATTTGATCTGAGAAGTTAAATTCTGACTGACGACTGAACATCTGAACCTGCAGCTTCATCAGAACCAAACATGAAGCCCGTGTGATTCTGGGTTTGTTTTTAAACGCTGGTTCTGATCTCAGAGGAGGAAAACCTGAGAACTTGAAATGTTTCAGCTCCAAATAAAAACATGCAGAATAAATTAATGTGGTTTTCATGTTTTAGTGGAAAGTTTGCAGTGCAGCTGTCACCGACCGGCACCAGGAGAACTGGGTCTGTGTCAGGCCTCGGCTCCGAGCTTCAGTCCAGTGGAAACTTTCAGTGCATTTAAAGGAAAAACAGTTTTTAATTTTCACTGAACAGAAAACATGTTAGAAAACTAAATATCAGAGCGCAACAGCAAAACGGAGTCCAGATGAATGTCTGAGTGAAGGTTCTGAGGATGACCCGGGTCCAGTTCAGACGCTTCTCAGGGAAGAAAAAATGACTTTTACTTCAAAATGTGAAGAATCTGAAGAATTTCTCGGCACCAAGTTGGAAAATTAAACTAATCATATTTGATGTTATTGGAGATTATCTTCTTATAAATCTTGACGCCTTCAACATTTAATGGGTCCAAGTTTCACTGAGACTTTATAGTTCTGATCCGTCTGACAGAATTCAAGAAGGAAAAAATCCTTTTCTGATTTCTTTTTCTGGCTCCGAGTGGTGAAATGTGAAAACTCTCAACAGGAGGCTTCAGATGTTCAGCGGAAACATTCATCCTGGAAACATTCAGAAAAAGGTTTCACAGACGGGTCCAGTTGTTTCAGTGCAGGTTGAAGGTTCTGATCCAGTTTCAGAAAACGCTGAAAACATTTTTCAGCACCAAATTTAAAAATATTAGAAATCCCTGAATGTTTCTTGTTGTAACGTTTAAAAACCTCTTTATGAGTCTTCAGCAGCTGAACGGATCCGAGTCGCCTGAAGCTCCACAGGAAGAACCACCTGACCGGTTCTGAGTCTGTTTTTAGAACCAGACTGAAAAATATTTGAACATTTGTGGAGAGTCGTTTTGGAAATGTTGCTTTCAGGCTTCAGAACAAAAATTAGTCCAGGTCAAAGTTTCAGTGGTCGATGTGAAGCTTTAAAGGATCCAGATCCAGTTTCACAGACCAGAAGGAAAAAGAACCATTCAGAACCAAACAGAGCAGAAGAGAAGTTCTGACCCTCTTAAAAATCACTTCATCAGCAGGAAAAACTCTCAGAGGTTTAAAAGAAGAAAAAGATTTTAGAGTTAAAATGTTTTTAAAAATTCAAACATTTTCTGGCGCTAAATTTAAAAAACCTGAAACGTCTCGAATGTTTTTTGTTGAATTTGTTTTTAAAATATTAAAATCACAAACTGCCCGAAACCTTCAGAGTCACATGAAGCTGCCGGAGGAGGAAAACTTTAAAACTGTTGGCAACAAACTGACAAATGTAAGAAAATAAATGAAATAAAATAAAACAAAATAAAAAAGAGAGTCCTCTTGAAAATATCAGATTTCTGCAGCGATGAGTCCAGATGAAGGTTCTGATCCAGTTTCAGACTCTCAGAAAATATCAAAATGTCCCTGACGAGAACAGTTTCAGGCTTCAGAACCAAAATGGGTCCAAACCAGAGCTGGAGGACAGAAAGAGGAAACCTTCAGATTCAATGTTACAAAAATTATATCACAGAATGTTAAAATATGAAAAATCAATCAGAATGTTTTTTTTAATTTAAATATCAGAATGAAGCTTCTCGTCAGGAAACTGAGGAAAAAGATTTTAGGTTTAAAATGTTAATTTAAAAATGTTAAAGTATATAAATCACTGAATGTTTCTGTGGAACTTCGTTAAGAACACAGAACTGGACGGGACCGGAAGGAAAACATGAAACTCTGAAACATGTAAAACACTTTCAGACTCTTAAAAGAAGAAAAACTCTGAGAAATTAAAATGTTTTCAGTTTGTTGACACCAAATGAAAAAAACTGTGAAACATGATCTGAAGTTTGTGTTCAGAACCGTCTGAGAAATGGACCCTGGTGATCCAGTTTCAGGTTCTTTGAAGAAGAAAATCTTTCAAACTTTCTAAAAATCTGAAGCCCGTCTGAATGTGAGTGAGACGTCGTGTTTCAGGCCTCGGCAGACGAGTTAACATCCAGCCGATGAAACACTTTTACATTTCTTGGCACCAAACTGAAAATATGTGACACGTGACGGACGCTCGGGAAGAAAAGCTGAAAGTTTCTGAATCCTCTGTACATGAAACCTGCAGGCTCGGTGTTCAGAACCTGATGTTCTGTTGGATCAACATCACAGTTTCACTGTCACCATGTTTTCATCAGAACTCTTTTACTTTTGGCACAAATGTAAAACATGGAACATGTTTCTGTGTTGGTGTCGAGTCGCTGCTGATCCAGGCTCAGATGAAAAGCCCTGAAAACTGCAACCTGTGCGTGAAACCTGCAGGTTGTGATGAGAACAGGCTCAAATCTCAGTTTTCAGTGAGCAGACCTGATTCTCTGCAGTGAGCAGCAGCAGATCTGATCTCAGATCAGCCTCGCGCTCCTGTTCCCTGTTTGTTGTCGGCGCTCTCGGCTGCTCCGAGATCAGCCGCACGAGCAACAAAGAGCGACTTTCAGCAGCAATTTGTTCGTTTCCTAAAAGAGGGCTGCGAGTTAAACGAGTCCGACTGTAACGCAAGAACCCTCCTCACCCCTCCTCACCCTCCTCACCCCCCTCACCCCTCCTCACCCTCCTCACCCCCCTCACCCCTCCTCACCCCCCTCACCCCTCCTCACCCCCCTCACCCCTCCTCACCCCCCTCACCCCCCAACAATGGAGCTGCCGGGGAACCCAATCTCTGTCAGCCTGATGCTATCTGTCCCATGTTAAATGGGGTGACCAGCAGTCAAAAGACAAAAGAAGCAACAGAAGGACACGGGGGAGGAGGGGAGGAGGGGAGGAGGGGAGGAAGAGGAGATATCCTTTCTTTCGTTCTTTCTTTCTTTCTTTCTTTCTTTCTTTCTTTCTTTCTTTCTTGAAGTACTCAGATCTTTGACTGCAGTAGAAGTACTGACACCGCCGTGTACTGAAACTCTGTCACAGTGTTTCTGTCTCGCTCGACTGTTTCCATCATCATAAAAACATTTTGTCTTTAAAATGTCAAAAATACCCAAAAGGACGTTTTCAACCCGACGAGCTGGAACCGGACCGGACCTGAAGAGTGATTGATTGTTTGTGTTCTGATCGATTAATCGATTAGTCGACCGATCGCTGCAGCAACATTTGGATCATCGATGCGTTCGTGTGTTCATCAGCTGCTCATCAATAACATCAGGATCAATCAGGTGATTGTATCTGAGATCAATCTGTAGAATCTAAAGTGATCAGAAAAATGGAGCAGAGGATAAAGTCTATAAGAACCAGAACCAGAACAAACCGGACCCTTCGTGTTTCCTCTGCAGGAGTTGAATCTGACGTGAAACTGAAACAGGAGGAAAGTTGAATGTAGTTTGGCTGCTGAAGTGATCAGAACCAGACGGGACCAGAATCTGGACTCTGAGCGCACTTCTTGTTCTCAACACAGGAAAACAGAACACAGATCTGTTCAGTCCAGAAGTTCTGATCCAAAGTCGGAAGAGGTCCAGAAATCTGTCACATGATCAGGAGATGAAGAGCTGACTGACTGTTTACTGGCTGATTAATTATCAGTTTACTGCCTGATTAATTATCAGTTTACTGCCTGATTAATTATCAGTTTACTGGCTGATTAATTATCAGTTTACTGGCTGATTAATTATCAGTTTACTGGCTGATTAATTATCAGTTTACTGCCTGATTATCAGCTTTATATTGGTTGTTCACTGTCTGTTGACCGCCTGGTTTGCCGGCTGTTTCCTGGTCTTAGTTCCCCCTCTGTGGGCGGGGCTGGTGTCAGGCGGCTGCTCTGATTGGCTGTCGGAGGGTTAAGTCTTGTAGGTCAAAGGTCAGCTGACTGACTGTTTCAGGGTCAGACTACTTCCTGGAGCAGCTCTGACCTCATCATGATGTTTCAGGTATTAAACCAGATCATTATTTAATGATTCGCTTAAAACGAACAATTATTAATTTAAAAATTATTATTTAATTATTGATAAATCAGTTTTACTTCATCTTTTATCTGACAGACTTACATTTCTATATTTTATAGAAACGTTAGAAAAAATGACAATATTTCTTTTCACTCAGAAACTTTATTTTTCTCTAAAACCAGAAAAACATCAGAACATAATAAATGTTATTGATTACGAGTTCAAGTTTAATCGTGAATAAAACATAAAACAACAGAAATATTAATTTAATTTACATTTTAATTTATATGTGAAAAAAACAAATAAAAACGAATCTTAAAAAGAAAAATAATCTCAAAATCTTCAGTGAAATAAAACAATTCCTCCATTTTAGTTCCCTGCGCGCGCCCGTGTGTGCGTGTGCATGTGTGCGTGTGAGTGTGTGTGTGTGTGTGTCGCGCGCTGTTTTTTTTACCTTTCTCTGTGACGCCTCGGGCACCACGTGACCGGCTCACGGAGGAGGTGTGTGACGTCGACATGAAGCGCGCGCCTTTCGCTTAAATTCAGCCTGTTTTTATTTGTTCCGGTCTCGCGGCTGCAGAACGGAACCGGTCCTCTCTGTGGTTTCGGTCAGTGTCAGCTGATTTTTGTTTTTTCACACAGAAACAGAGAAAACGAAATATCAGTTTTCATCCTCGAGACAAATCAAAAGGCCGCCGCGGTAACTTCCGGGTCCAACAGAACAGAACACAGAACTCAGAACCCAGCTCCGGATCAAACGCGGTATTTATTACGTCAGTGTGTTTGACTCGGACGTGTCCAGGTGTGTTCAGGCTCCGACAGGCCGCAGGCTGCTTCAACAGCGGAAACACAAACTAAAGAAAATATATATTAATTTAATTAAATTAATTAATTAATTAATTAATTAATTAATTAATTAATGTATTTATGTATTTATTCAGGACAAACAGCGATATGAGGAGCAAAAACAAAACAACACAATAACCTTATAAATAACCTCTTCATCGTTTTTACATTTAAAACTGTGTTTTTTCTAATGGAGGTTTTGTATTGACGCGTTCAACACAGCAGGTGTGTGTGTTTGTTCTGCCCCGAGTTCTGCCTGCAGGTTCACCTCCAGGCCGGCCCAAACTGGGGCCTGAGGGCAGAACTTGGCCCGCTTTAAGGTTCGATTGGGCCGGCAGCTACAGAATGAGAAATGTGTTTAAAAGAATTCTAACAGACCTGATTGTTTGTTTGTTTGTGATGAAGAAATGATCCTGTAGACGTTTTATCACCTGTCACTGATTATCTTTCATGATCCGAGCCCACGGACAGATTAACAGGCAGGTTCTGGTTCCAAAGTGGGCTGAGGAACAACACGTGGGAGTGAAAACAAGCAGAGTAACATGAATTCATTTGTTTATTCATTTATTAGAGACAAACTCTCTCAACAGAAACACACAACCTCAAAAACAGACTGACTGCTTAAAACGCTGTTTTTCTAATGGAGGTTTTGTATTGACATGCTCGACCCAGCAGCTCTGTTCTCTCAGTCTGCAGAAGACACAATGAACATTGGATCAGAATCAGTGTTCGTTCTGCCCCCAGTTCTGCCTGCAGGTTCACCTTCAGGCTGGCCCAAGTTGTGGCCTGAGGGCCCGAAATATTGGCCCGTCTCAAGGTCCGATTGGGCCTCGTGTCAAATTAAAATGAGTTTTAGAGGCTGTAGATGTTTATGATAGTCAGCTCCAGTAATAATCTTTATTTTGATAATGTGAGCTCACAGACCGGTTGACGGCAGGTTCTGGTCCAGAAGTGTGCAGAGGAAGGACAACAAGGAAACAAAAGACAAAACATATTATTATTTATTCGTGACTAATTCTCCCACAACAGAACTTTATGGATCAGGAAATAGAAACCGTGACGCGTCCTGTTCACCGTGTTGGTGCTTCACTAATTAAATCCAGCAGAAGTTTTGTATCATCAGCTGAACTCTCGGTGCTCTTTTCTGTGAGAAGAGATGAAAATAGATGACACGAGAAGACTTTCAGCCCTGAGTTCTGCCTGCAGGTTTCAGCCGGGTTCTGCAGGTTCAGAGCTACAAACAGAACTTCAACCGTCCAACAGATCGTGTTCGTCGTGTACGCAAACTGCTTTTAAATCTGAGCGCAGCAGGCGGAGCGACACTCGTGACCCTCGCTCCATCTTGTCGTTAAATTTTCATGTTTAGGGAAAAAACATTTGGGCACCCCTGACCTTTAACCCGAGGCCGCCTGAGAGACGAGAACCGGGGCAGAACCAGTCGGATGAGTTTATCAACAAGATCCGCTCCAGAAATATCAAATATCAATCAGCTGCTGGCTTTATTACACACAGGATGTACAGTGTGATCACACACACAGTTGCTGCAGTAAAGGAACAGTTCACCAAAAAGTAAAGTCCTCTCCTCCTCCTGATGATATAAAGTCAGATGAAGTGTCGTAGTCCACAGAACAGTTCTGGAGCTTCACAGTAAACAGAGTTCTGCTAAACAACTGACTTGACTTGATTTAAAACATCAGATGGACCCGTCCAGCTCTTCGGCTCTGATCCAAAAAATAACTGATGCCCTTAATGAAAAGAAGGAGGTGAAACTAATGACTCTGCTGATGTGATCGACTCTTATAGTTACTGTGAGGTAGAGACAGGTGTGTGCGGCTGAGGGAGGTTCAGGTGTGTCCAGCTGAAGGAGGTTCAGGTGTGTCCGGCTGAAGGAGGTTCAGGTGTGTCCGGCTGAAGGAGGTTCAGGTTTGTCCGGCTGAAGGAGGTTCAGGTGTGTGCGGCTGAGGGAGGTTCAGGTGAGTCCGGCTGAAGGAGGTTCAGGTGTGTCCGGCTGAGGGAGGTTCAGGTGAGTCCGGCTGAAGGAGGTTCCGGTGTTCAGTGTTGCCTGTGATGGTCGGTGGGCTCCTGCAGGTCTCAGACCACTGTTCTGATATCAAGTTGCATTCTTTGCAAACATTGGGAAGTTTGGGGTCAAGCGTTTGTAGAGACTCAGAGCTGAAGTCTGATACTCAGGTAGAATACTTGCACCTGCACTGCAGTACAAGTTCTGCACAGTGTGGTGTCAGTACTGTCACACAGCGCTGGTCAGAACCCAACAGTCAAAGTTCGGTAAAAGTAAAAGTTTGGAGCAGCAGATCTCAGTCTGTTTGTATTTCCTCCCAGAGATCAATAAAGTTTTATTGAATGATGGGAACATATCTCATCCATGGACTCACTGAGGTTCTGTAACCAGAGCTGGTGTCACTGCTGGTACCGGGTCATACTGGTGGTACTGGTCAGTTCAACCTGCTGCTGCCATGTGACCTCAGAGTGGACGAGGCTGACATGAGGCCAAAGAGCCAAAGAGCGGGAAATAAATCCCAAAAATAATTAGGATTAGTGTATAGTGTGTGTGTGTGTGTGTGTGTGTGTGTGTGTGTGTGTGTGTGTGTGTGTGTCATTATTCTCTTCAGCCTCGTCGGGCCGGCTGTCGATCAACAACGATTAAAATCGGGAATGTCGACCGCTCCGTGTTTCTTTCTGCCTTAAACAGCTAATCTGGATTTGATTGGTCCAGATGAGGTCTGGAACTCCTGCAGCAGTTTGACCGCTGGACACACACACACACACACACACACACACACACACACACAGCAGGAGTTGAACCTTCGCTCTGGTCAGTTAACATTCTTCATGTTAATGTTGTTTGAAAATCACATGTTTTATATAAACTTCTCTCTTTTTCTACGTGTTTGGTCAAAGTGTCCTCGAGCAAGGCAGCGACCCTCTGACCCTCTGACCTGAACACATCCTGCCACTGAGACTGTTCAGAGAAATTTAACTGTTTTAGCTCGACACGTTAGGATGCAGTTGTTCTTGATTCTGTCAGCAGGTTGATTCTGAAGATGAGACTTGTTTCCCGGCGGTGTTCAGGAGTGAAGCTGCTGTCTGCTGCTGCAGCCGCGGATACTCGTGTATCTCTCGTCAGACGGCAGCAGAACAACTGATTATTATACAACAATTTGTCTAAGAACTTCTGTCATGTGTGAAACCAAGAGGAAAAACATGTTCTGGGAACTCGTGACTTTTTCTCCCAGAAGACAAAACATCCTGCAGGAAACAACGTAAAAAAAAATAATGTCAAGAATTTTTTCTCTTTTCATGTGTGAAATTAAGAAGAATTTTTTTCCAGGAGGAGAGAATATTTTCCTTTTCAAAGAACAAATAAACTAAGTAACTAAGTAAAGAAAACTTTTAGCAGAAGATTTTTTTCCTTTAAAAAAACCAAAAAAGAGAACGTTTTTTCTTTGGAAATAAAAAAAAAAGTTAAACATCATAAATGAAACCGTGAACACAAAAACTTTCAGGAGGAAGATGAATTTCCCTTTTTTCATGTCTGAAACTGAGAAGAAAATATTTTTGAAAAGAGAAACAAAATTCATCTGTGCAAAAAAGAAATTCTGGAGAAGATGTTTTTTTTGTGGAGTGAAAAAAGAGCAAATAAAAAATATAAAGATTACAAAAATAGATAAGACATTTTTTTTCAGGAGATGAAAAAATAACAAAAATCAATCAATTAATCGAATTAATTTATTTCTCCCGGGAGGAAAAAGTTGTTTTTTTTCAAGGTCGAAAAAAAAGTATGAAACCAAGTAAAAAAATTTTTTGTCATGAAACAAAAAAAATTTTGGAAGAGAAAAAAAACCAAAACAATTAAGTGACACAAATTTCAGGTTCTTTTTTTTTCAGATTTTCAGATATTTTTTTCTGGATGAAAAAACTCAATGTATGAAATTTAGCGAAATAATAAAATCATAAATTAAACTGAGTGAAAACAAAAACGGCCCAGAGGAAAAAGAATTTCATTTGTCAAATGTATGAAAAAGAGAATTTTTTGTTTTCATGAGTGATATTTTCTCAAGAAGAAAAAAGAAAGAAGAAAATTCATCCTTTCATGTTGTGAAATCAAGAACATGTTTGGGTGTGAAAGTGGGGAACAAAATAATTCCAGGAGGAAAAAAAAAAAATTTAGTACGAATATAAATTTCCCTTTTTATGTGTCCAACTGAATATTTCTAATCAGGAGAAAATTGTTTCATGTATAAAGCCGAGCGAAAAAAAATTGGCAAAGTGATTATTTTTCTTTCAGGAGGAAAATAAATCATGTATGAAACAGGATTTCTTTCCATAAGGAAAAAAATATTTATCGTGTATGAAACTAACAGGAAGAAAAATAAAAATAATTCTGGAGATTTTTTTTTTTTTTTTTTTTAAACTGAAGAAATATTTTTTTTCTGGATGAAAAAACTCAATGAATGAAATTGAGTGAAAACAAAAACTTTCAGGAGAGGAATAAATTTCTCTTTCATGTGTGAAACTTTTTTCAGGAGAAAAAAATTTTGGTCTGGAGGAAAAAATGTGGTGTGAAACATATGAAACATTTATGAAGGATTTTTTGTTTTCATGAGTGAAATTTTTTTCCAGGAAAACTAAAGATATTCTGACAGAAACCAAGACAAAGAAAAAAATCTGGATAAAAATGATTTTCCTTTCATTTCTGAAACTGAGAAAAAAGTTTCAAATTAGTTTCTCTTTGTATGTATTTATTGTCGGGGCAGCTTCAGCGGTGACGGAGCGTCCTGATGTCATCCTGTATGTCTGAATTCTCCTGAATGTAAATTAAATGTATGACAATAAAAAAAAGAGTATGGAGAAATTATCCTGAATTTTTATCCCCACCTGCAGAAAGATTCTCGTGATTTTCTGATTGCAGTGGGTTAAAAAAAACACTTTTATAAGTTTTCTTCATGTTTGAAACTTTTTTCAAGGAGAAAAATCTTCAAAGCCGAGTGAAATAAATTTCCTGTGTGAATTGTATGAAAAAGTGACTTTTTTTTGTTCCAGTTTAAAACCAAGAAAAAAAAATCAATATACTAATTTTTCTTCCTTTAATGTGTGAAAGCTTGAGTTTATTTCCCTTTGAAAAAAACAAGAAGAATTTTCGTTTTCTGAAACTGAAAGTGAAAAAAAGTGAGATTTTTTTTTTTCCGGGAGTAAAAAATAAATTCTGTGTGAAACAAAACAAAAGACAAAACAAAATTCAAGATACAAAATTTTCTTCCGTTCACTTGTGAAACTTTATTTATTCATTTTTTTGCTGAATTGAAGACAAAATTATTCCAGGAGGAAAAAACTAAATTCATTTATGAAACACATTGAAAAAAATAACTTTGGGGAGAAAAATACATTTTCCTTCCTGTTTGAAACTGAGAAGAATATTTTTTTCAGGAGAATAAATTATTTTATGTATAAAGTTGAGTGAGTTACCATTCAGACGGAAAGATTTGTGATGACATTGAGTAAAAAAGTATTCTTTAATGGAGAAATGTTTTTTTCTATATGTGAAACAAAGAAGAAAACTTATTTTGAAAGAGAAAAATAAAATTTGTTTCTTATGTGAAACTGAGGAAATTTTCTTTTTCAGGACAAAAAAAAAAAAAAAAATCCAGGAGGAAAAAAAAATTATGTGGAAAAGGGAGTGGAAAAATTTCAGGAAGAAAATAAAATAAGATATTTTTTCCCTTTTATATGGCTGTGGCTCAGGGGTACAGACAGTGTCTTGTTATTGAGAGGTCGCTGGTTCGATTCCCTTGTTCTGCATGTCAAAGTGTCCTTGGGCCAGATACTGAACCCCAAACTGCTCCTGGTGTGCTGGTCGGCACCATCAGTGAATGAAAATGTGAATTACTGTAAGTCGCTTTGGACAGAAGAGTCTCTCAAATATAAATATAATGTAATGACACAAAGTGAAAAAAAAGTCTGGAGAAATTATCCTGAATTTTTATCTTCACTGTGTTTCACACATGAAAAAAAAAAAACTCTCCTGGAAAAAAAAAGTTTCCTTTTTTTGCCTGAATTAATTTTTTTTTGTGCCACAAATGTTTCTCCGAAAGTTTCTTTGCTCTGTTTCACACATAAACTAAAAAAATTAACTAAAATAATATTAATAATAATTTCGGTAAAACTTTTTGACCTGAAATTATTTTTAAATATCATAAAAGATAAAAAAAAAATCCTGAAAATATTTGTAATAGTCAGAAATGTAAAAAGTTACAGCTGGTATTCATGAACCTTCACTATAGTTTGTATGAAAAGTTGTTTTTTAGGAGTTAAATAACTTTAAACCTCAACAAGTAACTTTAAACTGGTTTATTAACGAGGTGTCACTGTGATGTCTGGAGATCAGAACTGATATTTACTGTGGGTCGGGTCAGAACCACACAGTGACGAGTGTGTGAACGTCACATCAAACCAGAAGGACGGACTTACCATGAAAAGTAGGAGTGTGTGTGTGTGTGTGTGTGTGTGTTGGGGGGGTTCATGTGAACGAGCAAGAAAACACTCGACGGGTCGTGAATAATCGTTTTAATGAGTGTGTGGAAGCAGGCGGCTCGGCGAGGGCCTGTCGGGTTAAACAAACTCACCAAATCCGATTGTCAAAGTGCAAAGTGGTGTCGTTTCAATTTGCCCCCCCGTCCTTCCTCCTTCCTCACTTCCTTCCTCGTCTTGGGCCGACCCGTCCTCCTCCTCCTCGCCCCGCTCCAGTCCTGCCAATTACAAGACATAATAATATTTTCTTAAACCCGGTGTGATCTTTGGTTTTGTTGTTTTAAAAAGCCCGCTGATCTGCGTGCGCTCGGCTGCTCCCCGTCAATGGAGCGTCGACGGGGACGGATCAGCGGCGAGCACTTCCTTTTTATCTGCTCACAGCGGCGCGTCGTGTGTTCACAGCACACAGCTATCTGATCAGAGCCGGTTTATCTCCATTCAGCAGCAGTTTCTCCTCACAGAGGAGCAAAAGTACTGAAGAGCCACTTTCAAAATACTCAGTTACATACAAGTCTGTTTTCACAACCCGCACAATAAGATCAACAGTTCAGAAAAAAAAAAAAAAAAATCACAATTCTGACTTTCTTTCTCAAAAGTCAGAATAAAAAAATAAAAAAATCAGAATTCCTCCTATTTTTGGTCATAATTCAGATTTTAATTCCCAGTATTCCGAATTTTTATGTCACAAAAATCACTTTTGTTCTCAGAATTCTGAGTAAAAAAACATAAAAAATACAAAATAAATCTGATGTCGAACTTTTATTCTCTTTTTTTTAATCAGATTTCTGACTTTGAAAAAAAAAAAATCAGAATTTAAACTTTTTTCTCAGGAATGTGACTTTTTTTTTACCCAGAATGCATCAGTCCGTCTGACTCACATAAACCGGCACCAGTTTGTGTTTCCACAGCGAAAAGAAACTTCTGCCGACCGGAACCAGGCGGTGAACAATCGGACCAGAGATCAGAACCAACAGCAAATATAACACAAGTGTAACATAAAACTGTCAGCACACACACACACACACACACACACACACACACACACTGGTGTGTGTGTGTGTGTGTGTGTGTGTGTGTGTGTGTGTGTGTGTGTGTGTGTTGTCACTATGTTTGCAGACTGTACGGCTAAACAAGGCCTGGTGTGTTTAAGTGTATTTTTAGCTAAGCAGGGCTCAGTGTGTATCCCATGACCACACACACACACACACACACACACACACACACACACACACACACACACACACACACACACACACACAATAGTGCTTCGAGCATGTTTTCGTCTTATATTCTTAAATATACAAACTCGTGACATTTGATATAAAACAACACAAATATTTACAGAACAAGTCAAAACACACGAAGGAACAAGTGGATGTTTGTTATTTCATGCAGAAATAACAACAACAACAACAACAACAACAATAATAAACATGCATGTCACATTAAACTGTCACAATAACAGAATTTCACTTGAACTTATAAACATCTGACAACATCAACACTTCATGTTTTAACATCTCTGTTATGAACATGTTGACACCAGTTTATTACATTTCACATTATTAATGTCTTTTATCTCTTCACATTGTGTATTTTTACTTGTGTTTTAATTTCCCTCTGAGTAATATTTTATATCTTTATATAAATTAAGTGTACAGTAGCAGAAGCTGACAGGTGGATGAGAACTGATGCAGGATCAGTTCCTCAGAGCTGCTGCAGTCAGTCAGCTGATGATTCATCGCTCCGGCCGATAATCACACGCTGTCAGCGGAGAGGTCGACTTCAGAGCGACTCCTTACTTCATGATTTCATTCTGTGAAATCTCTTTATCTTGAAAACAAGGTACAAACTTTGTTCTGCGGGTGGAAACAGCAGGCGGACACACGTGGAGCGAGCTGCCGCTGCAGGAGCACCAAAGAGTCGATTAAAGGGCCATTTCACGTAATTCTTCTGATATCGGCATCCAGAGGAAGTAGAGAAAAGAAAGGAAGGTGGTTTCTGCTCCTATAGACGTCCTGTATGTTCTGTGCTGTAATTATAACAGCGTGAGCTTCAGTTCATTACGGACACAACAGGAGCTCCGTCACACTGCAGCGCAGCCACGGCTCCGACACTCTGAACAATAACATTATAATATTATTGTTCTATTATTATTGTTATTTTAAATCTGTTTGATTCCTTTGTGAAGTTAACAAAGTGCAAAAACTCAACTTGAATTGTGCAAAAAATAGTTTTTATAAGATGATTAATAATCCATAAACTTAATCTTCACTTTTTAAATCAGCTGCAAAAATTATTATATTTTTATTCATTTTATCATAAATGAAAAGAAAAGAAACAAAATCTGATTCCAAACTAACGTCAGTGATGAAGATTTATATTCATCTGTAAAATAAATAGAAACATTTTCACACCTTAACCTGCAAATATATTAAATTCATGGTCATAAATCATTTTCTGATATTATAATATGTTAATGTCTGATATGTTTTTGTATGTAAACATGATATTTGATGTAAGACTTGACGATTATTTTCCCATTGTGACATTTTCAGTTTGTTTTTCGTTCTTCCTCTTTATAAACGATTTATTGACTTTATATTAAATGAGAATCTTAGAAGGAGACCAATAATAAATCTACAATATTTATTATAAAACAAACTTTTTCAGTATCTGAATATTATTTAAAACTCGTTAAATGAATCAGTGCAGCTTTTAATATCTGTGGAACACGTAGAAGTTTCATTTCTGGACTTTTATAAAAGTAAAACTGAATAAATCGTTTAACAAACATTTAATTTTTCTCCCTCAGAAGTTTTCGTCAGCAAAAGAAGTTCTGAGGAAAATTTATGGACCAAAAATAGAAACAAAACTCTCCGTCAGCAGAATCACAGACAGTTCTGATTGCCAGCATTCATTTTTCCAAACTTGTACAAACATCATGATAATATAATATAATAATCACAATGAGTCTGTCGGTGCAACATGACGCTCAGATGTGATATTGTGGCAGCTGCAGTTCAGACTGACGTGAAGATGTGAAGCAGGTCGAGTTGTTCATCACAGCAGAGAGCAGAAACAAGTCAAAGTTCTGCATTAAAAGAACCAGAACCAGAACCAGAATTGAAGGTAGTTCTATATCTGTTATTAGTTATTATTATTGGACTAATGCGTTCAGCACATTCACGTCTTCATTTCATTCATTTGTATCAGATTTCCCTTCGTGGATCAATAAAGTCTCAACTCAACCTGCAACACGTCCATGTTTGTGGTGTTTGTTGTATTAAATACTGAATGTAGTCGAGTTAAAGGACCTTATAATATATAATAATAATAATAATAATATTATTTCCCTCTGTGAAGGAAAGTTTGCTGAAAAGAAGATTTATTCTCTTTCCAAACTGAGCCGGCCTCCAGCGTCGTGCTTCTGAATCAACCAATAGACGGTTATTGATCGGACTCTGGATCGGTTCTGATCAGGACGTTTGGTGACGGTTCTCTTCGTCTCCGTCCTCGATTGAAGTCCCGTCTTTCCTGACGAGCAGCCGTGTTTTCTGTGCCAGCCTTTGTCTGCAGTCCACTCTCCCTCTTCTGCCTCTCTGTGGGGGAGGAAGGGGGAGGGAGGAGGGGGGAGGAAGGGGGAGGATGGAGGAGGTGGGGAGGCAGGGAGGGAGGTGGGGAGGTGGGGAGGCAGGGAGGGAGGTGGGGAGGTGGGGAGGGTGATGGGTGGTGGTTTGTTGCCCTCAATATGTTGTGATGGAAGACTTGGTTCTCCAGAAGGAGCGTCCGCCTGGCCAGACAGGAACCATCATTGATCTGTTTGGCATCAGGCGTCTCCACAGCTCAGAGTGCTGATCAGGCTGCTGGTGGATCCTCACACACACACACACACACACACACACACACACACACACACACACACACACACACACACACACACACACACACACGGAGTCGCCTGCCCAGATTGAATGTTTCTGTGGACAGAGTGTATGGACGTGATGATACAGGCAGTCCTGATATATGAAAACAGAGAGACGGAGGCTGACGGAGGCTGATGGAGGCTGACGGAGGCTGATGGAGGCTGATGGAGGCTGATGGAGGAGGACGGAGGTGCTCCAGTGAATGTAGAAATACTCCACTACAAGGACAGAACAGGTGTAACTGAGTACATTAGTTTGAGAGCCTCTGCAGGTTGAGATGATCCCTCCTGTCCTCAGCGGCTCCCCGTCTGTTTTTGATTGATTTGAGGTTTTGCTGATTACTGATGACTCTTAAAGCTCCCGGTCGGGTCCTCGGGTCCTCAGGTCCTCGGGTCCTCGGGTCCTCCTGTCCTCGGGTCCTCCATCCACGCTGACCGTCCTGCTGCCATCAGGACCACCTCGACCCTGAAACCAGGTACTGAGGGGACGAGGCTGCAGAGCCAGGACCGCTCTTTGAAACCCACCTTTCATTTTTAATCCCTCTCATGTCTTCTGATCGTCCTTCATTGATTGTATTCTTTTTATCTCTTTATTTGCATCATTTTCTTTCCTTTTCTGTGATTTTTATGTCTTCAGTTTCTTCTTGACTTCTTTTGACAGTTTCTTGTTGTGGCTTCCTCCTGTTGATTCTGTGATGCTGTCGTCCTCAGTTTCCTGCTTCACGTGTCTGATAAACTACTTTGTAAACTGATTTTAAAGGTGCTCTATAAATAAAGTTATTATATTATCATCAGATTATGTCACTGTCTGTATAACATCAGCTCTGTAACACAGGTAGATATCCATCATTTTCTTCAGGGCAGCCTGAGCTGTCACCGTACGCTTCAGAGACGTCACACGAATGTGCAGATAACTTAACCACCATAAAGATGAAGGAAGAAAAAAACAAAGTGAAGATTACATTCTCTTGAAATCTTTTCCAATCACCCAAAATACCAAAGTTGAAGCTGTTATTCAGTTTCACTCCCACAAACGTAGAAACACGGCGTCTCACTGAAACATCACTCATCTCCTCTGACAGGATACTCTACTCTCTTTAGGACCCAGCAGGCGGCTGTCCCTGTCAGTGACAGTCACCCTCTGATGACGCGCTGACCTCTGATTGGTCGAAAGTCTCCCAGAGCACTTTGGGAAATCAAACATGTCCGATTTGCGTCCGGCTAGCAGGATGTCAGCACGGAGGAACAGTGACAGTCGATGGTTATTGATCAGCTGCACAAAGATCCAGTGATGGAATGTAACTGAGTACATTTACTCAAGTACTGAACTCATGTGCTATTCAAATGCTTTTAATTTGAGTGTTTCCATTTTCTGCTACGTTTATTTGATGGATGCTGATTGTTGTCGACAGAGAAGACCGAGCCCCATCAGAGCCGATGTTTTAATCTTTTTAAATATCAGAAAACAGACGAACCGAAACGTCTTCCTGTAGTCGAGAAACCTTCAGCAGCAGAAATCACTCACCACTTCTTGTTTATAGTCCGGTGATAAAGTGCCGACCCGTCAAAGACGTAGACCGCCGCTCGCCCGCTGCCAGCTGGGATTGGCTCCGCCCCCCTGCGACCCTGCACAGGATGATACAGAAGGTTAATGAATAGTTGAGTGTTTGAAACCTTTTAAAACCCTTTGGATCGTGTTTTTAAAGTTTTCTGAAACCTGAATAGTTTACAGAACGTCTTCTGGAGGGAACTCTGCTTCCACACAGGTCTCAGGTCAGTCCGATGTTTTCTCTCCATTCAACGCTTCAGACCAAAGCGAGGCTGCAGCTCTCGGCTCGTGTTGGAGGCTTTCAGCCGGCTGAACCGCCCCTGTTCACACGGTCCAGACCTGCAGAGATGACGGCTGTTGGGACGGCGTTTATTGTCGCTTCCTGATTGCTTCCAAGTGTCTGGAGGTTTTAGTGGAGAGCAGAAAACATCAGTGCGAACAGCTTCTCCTGTGTGTTTCTCTGTTGTGTTGAATTGTTGTTGAGTTCATGTTCAAACACAGAAATGTCAAAGAAAAGAAACTCCAAAAACACCAAAGTGGATGAGAGAGCGAGCGTCTCCTGCAGAGGTCGGCTGGTAATCCCTGCGGTTCATCCGTCAGCAGCCGCGCTCGTCCTCAGGATGCTAAATTATCCCCGCAGCAGAAATAACACAGTTTGTGCGTCCGACGAATCTCGTTTGGACAAGAAAGGTTTGAAAAGTGTCGGAGAAATATCGACTAGTCTGTAAACCGACGATTCAGTCGCTCAGACGTTCATGAAACTGGACGATGTTCTGAACAGCGATGGAGGAAAAACATCCAGCCGACACAAAGGAACAAAACCACGAGTCACTCTGAGGAGGAAAGACTACAAACTGGTCCAGAAGAGAACGTCACCAAACAGTGTTTAGAATTCTGTCTGGTGTGTCGCGCTGACGTCACGTTTCCATGGTTACTTTTTAAAATCAGCTGGACTGAACGCAAGTCTGAACATTGAACTTTAAAAAAGTTGCATCGAAAAGTATTTGCGAGCCGACCTCTGCAGCGTCGAGCCAGAACAGGAGCCCGGCCAGTGGTCCAGCCCGGCCAGTGGTCCAGCCAGACCAGTGGTCCAGCCCGGCCAGGGGTCCAAGCCAGGGGTCCAGCCCGGCCAGTGGTCCAGCCCGACCAGGTGGTCCAGCCCGGCCAGTGGTCCAGCCCGGCCAGTGGTCCAGCCAGACCAGTGGTCCAGCCCGGCCAGGGGTCCAGCCAGACCAGTGGTCCAGCCCGGCCAGTGGTCCAGCCCGACCAGTGGTCCAGCCAGACCAGTGGTCCAGCCCGGCCAGTGGTCCAGCCCGACCAGGGGTCCAGCCCGGCCAGTGGTCCAGCCAGACCAGTGGTCCAGCCAGACCAGTGGTCCAGCCCGGCCAGTGGTCCAGCCCAACCAGTGGTCCAGCCCGGCCAGTGGTCCAGCCCGGCCAGTGGTCCAAGCCAGGGGTCCAGCCTGGCCAGGGGTCCAGCCTGGCCAGTCGTCCAGCCCAACCAGGGGTCCAAGCCAGGGGTCCAGCCTGGCCAGGGGTCCAGCCCGGCCAGTGGTCCAGCCTGGCCAGTGGTCCAAGCCAGGGGTCCAGCCTGGCCAGGGGTCCAGCCCGGCCAGTGGTCCAGCCTGGCCAGTGGTCCAAGCCAGGGGTCCAGCCCGGCCAGTGGTCCAGCCCGGCGACGGTGTTTCCATCACAGCCAATGGAAGCTTAATGACCCAGGAATGATTTACAGATTAAAGCACTCAGACAAAAAGACAAAAGTCAAATGTTTGTGGGTGTTTTAAATCGCCCGTATGACTGTAAAATCCTGTGTAAGCCGTGTTCTGGTCTGGCCCGGCTCAGATCTGCAGTCCTGACTCTGGAGGTGCCCCTGATCCTCCCACCTGGCTCCGGCCTGCAGGACGCCTGGATTTACCAACCATTAAGCTATCAAGAGCTTTTGTTTGAGAAATATTTCTGTGGGCCTTTTTTTCCTAATTGCCTGTCAAAATGGAGTGAAGCTCCGTGTGTGAGCAGCGAGCAGAACCACGACCGCCGTCAGCCAGTCAAACCAACTCTATTCAGGCTGGACTGGAGTTTCAAAACCTGCAGACGAAACACGCCAACATGTTCACACGAGCGCTGAAGGATTTACGTGGAAGGAATCAACTCGACAGCTGAGTTATTTTATTTTTACGCTGCAGTCAGTCAGTCAGCTGAGGCTAAAATCCACTCTGGTAAAACACGAGGAACTAAAGAGACGACGTGCTGAAAATGGTTCATTTCATAACGATGTTTTCTGAGCCTGTTTATATTTTACAGGACGTCGAGCTGATTACAGAGAAGGAAACTACAAGTTACAGAATGTCAAACATCTTAAACTACATGAAGATGAACTCAAACACCAGGCAGCTGCGAGCTAAAAGACACCAGGGAGTTTTTCTAACGAAGCTAAAAAACGACTGTTATATTATTGTTATTTGGCGTCATCACGCCGCCTTCCCAACATCAGCAGACTGATGTGGACCAATCAGACGCAGCGAGACGAGACAAAGACGTAAAAGCCGTAAGAAGCCGTAAACAGACAGAGAGGGAGACTGGAATGTGGAGAAAAGGCGTGTTAGTGTCTCGTATCTGCAGAGAGTTTCTGATTTTCTCTCTTTGTTGCTGCTCGGGACGCTTTACCAACCCAACATGTGTCTGTTTGACGTCCTGGGAATGAGACT
>OZ023175.1:1024067-1036567 GCA_963678695.2 Diplodus puntazzo
TCAGGTCCAGTTTCAGCGCCGTGTGTTCTGGTCATTTATCCAACACGTGACATCACAACGTTTTCACGTGCAACACTTTCATGTTCGAACCTCAGTGTGAAGTAATTTGGCTCAACAGCAACCACAGAAGCTTTACGTTTCTTTATGTAGTTTTAAGTTGTTCACTCTGCTGATGTTCTGGTTCTGGTACAAGCACCAGCTGGGTCGATCTGGATCCGACCCTTGTCCCTGCGTCGCAGCTCTTCCTCTCCTTCTGTTGTGCGTTCACGTTCAGCTAACTTTATTTTATTGGTTTGAAGTATTTAGATTCTGTGTTGGCCTAAATTGTCAGGAACTAAAGTCGCTTAAAAGTGTTTGGCAGCTAACGTAGCTAAAATGTTCGGGTAACTAAAGTAATCATAACTTTTTGATGACAGGCTAACACTCGGGTTGCCATGGTAACGTGTGAGAAGGACGCCATGTTGTAAATGTCCAGCTGTTTGGTCTGAAAGGATTCATTTCCTGTCAGCAGGGGGAGAATTCAACCACGACAGCCTTTAACTCTGTTTAGCAAACGTTTGCATGCTAACAGGCTAATCTCAGATGTTAACACGTTAGCATCCGTCCCTGTTAGCGTGCTGGTGCTAGCATGTAGCTGAGAGCGGCTGCAGACTCGTCGGTCTTTAATCTGTCATCTCCGCTCACGTTATCTCAGTTTATTGTCACATCACATAAGTAGTTTCATCCTGGTCTTTTGTTGCGCCCGTTCTCTCCTCGCCGTGTTTATGATTGTTTGTACGTGTCGTATTATCTGCAGCGCTCTGTTGGCTCTGTGCTCGGCTCTTATCAGTATCCAGTTCTCTGCTGCTGGATCGGCCCTGTTCCCCCTCAGGAATCATAAACCTGATCTGATCTGAACCCTCTGTGTGCTGGAGTCAGGCCGGACTGAGATGCTCCTTCTTCTTCTTCTACTTCTTCCTCTTCTTCTTCTTCTCTTTCCTCTTCTTCTTCTCTCTCCTTCCTGCCTGTCTGTCAGCCGACGGAGAGGCGACAGCAAGTCTCCACGCCGTAAACCGATCCGCCTCGGAGAGAGCGCGAGGCAGAGCGGGAGAGGATTCCTGATATGGATCTACCTCAGAAACTCAGCCAAACAAAGCCTCACCTGTTTTCACCGCCCTGCCTTGTTCCTCCTCCACCAGCTCCACCACCTCCACCACCTCCACCTCGGCTGCTGCTGCTGCTCCACTGGACTCTGAGATCCACTTTGTCAGTTTGTGCATTTTCCTCTCTGGTTTTGTTTCCGTCGGGGATTGTGGAAGCTTTGATACACAGAAATACCTGTTAGTAGCTGTCGATCCTTTTCCCAAATACCTCCACCGCCCTCCCCCACTCTCCCCCACTCTCCCCTGCTCTCCCCACCTCCCTGCTCCCCCACTCTCCCCGCTCTCCCCACTCCCCCACTCCCCCTGCTCTCCCCCACTCTCCCCCGCTCTCCCCCACTCTCCCCTGCTCTCCCCCGCTCTCCCCCACTGCTCTCCCCGCTCTCCCCTGCTCTCCCCCACTCTCCCCCGCTCTCCCCTGCTCTCACCAGAACAGAAAATTACCCCATCTACCCTCCTCCCCCCTCCATTTTGGGTGTCCTGAGTCGGGGCCCCCGGGGCAGAACCCAGACATAAAAGTTAGCATTGAGGAGCCGAGTGTCCGATATCAGTTAATGTGAGATACAACTAATTAGTCCATTATCGGGCCCCCGCTCTCACCGGCTCATAAATTGGAGCCACTCAAAGGTCGTTTATTATTTATCAGAGCGGGTGAGGGAGGGGGGAGGAGGGGGAGGAGGGGGAGGAGGGGGGAGGAGTGGGAGGCTGCTGCTTCAGTTTGCTTGTTCAACATATCAAGATTAGTTTCAACCGGCCCTGTTGGATCACTGCAGCCTGCAAACACCACACACACACACACACACACACACACACACACACACACACATACAGACGCACACACACACACACACACACACACACACACACACACACACACACACACACACTGATTCCTTCCAACAGAACAAACAGTTTGAATCACAGTCAACATGTAATTAATTCATTATTGCTGGAATGTTTTACATCTTTTATTAAACTCACAGGATTCTGCAGTGAGAAGTAACTGAGTACAAATACTCAGTTACTCTCCTCCAGTCCATGTTTCCTGTCTCTGTGCTCTGAGTCTCTGCGTGACTTCTCCTCTCCACATCTGAACTTTCTCCTCCTCACAGCTTCAGAACAGTCCCAAGAGACGTTCAGGTACCTGCGTACAAACAGACTCTGGTAGAAGTAGAAGTTCTGATCCAGCTTGTTTCCTCCAGTAAAGTAATAGATTACAGGCTCTGTCATGTACTCAGAGTCTCAGAGTAAAAAGTCTCCCTCTGAAGGACATTTGTGCTCAAAGCTTTAATTGTTCTACCGTTTGCTCTGACGTTTGTTCTGACGTTTGTTCTGACGTTTGTTCTAACGTTTGTTCTGACGTTTGTTCTGACGTTTGTTCTAACGTTTGTTCTGACGTTTGCTCTAACGTTTGATCTGACGTCTGTTCTAACGTTTGTTCTGACGTTTGTTCTAACGTTTGCTCTAATGTTTGCTCTAACGTTTGATCTGATGTCTGTTCTAACGTTTGTTCTGACGTTTGTTCTAACGTTTGTTCTAACGTTTGTTCTAACGTTTGTTCTGACGTTTGTTCTAATGTTTGTTCTAACGTTTGTTCTAACGTTTGTTCTGACGTTTGATCTAACGTTTGTTCTAACGTTTGTTCTAACGTTTGTTCTGACGTTTGTTTTAACGTTTGTTCTGACATTTGTTCTGACGTTTGTTCTGACGTTTGTTCTAACGTTTGTTCTGACGTTTGTTCTGACGTTTGTTCTGACGTTTGTTCTAACGTTTGTTCTGACGTTTGCTCTAACGTTTGATCTGACGTCTGTTCTAACGTCTGTTCTGACGTTTGTTCTGACGTCTGTTCTGACGTTTGTTCTAACATTTGTTCTAACGTTTGTTCTAACGTTTGTTCTAACGTTTGTTCTAACATTTGTTCTAACGTTTGTTCTAACGTTTGTTCTAACGTTTGTTCTAACGTTTGTTCTAACATTTGTTCTAACATTTGTTCTAACGTTTGTTCTAACGTTTGTTCTGACGTTTGTTCTGACGTTTGTTATAACATTTGTTCTGACGTTTGTTCTGACGTTTGTTCTAGCATTTGTTCTGACGTTTGTTCTAACATTTGTTCTAACGTTTGTTCTAACATTTGTTCTAACGTTTGTTCTAACGTTTGTTCTAACGTTTGTTCTATCATTTGTTCTAACGTTTGTTCTAACATTTGTTCTAACGTTTGTTCTAACATTTGTTCTAACGTTTGTTCTAACGTTTGTTCTAACATTTGTTCTAACGTTTGTTCTAACGTTTGTTCTAACATTTGTTCTAACGTTTGTTCTAACATTTGTTCTAACGTTTGTTCTAACGTTTGTTCTAACATTTGTTCTAACGTTTGTTCTAACGTTTGTTCTGACGTTTGTTCTGACGTTTGTTATAACATTTGTTCTGACGTTTGTTCTGACGTTTGTTCTAGCATTTGTTCTGACGTTTGTTCTAACGTTTGTTCTGACGTTTGTTCTGACGTTTGTTATAACATTTGTTCTGACGTTTGTTCTGACGTTTGTTCTAGCATTTGTTCTGACGTTTGTTCTAACATTTGTTCTAACGTTTGTTCTAACGTTTGTTCTAACGTTTGTTCTAACGTTTGTTCTAACATTTGTTCTAACGTTTGTTCTAACATTTGTTCTAACGTTTGTTCTAACGTTTGTTCTAACGTTTGTTCTAACATTTGGTCTAACATTTGTTCTAACGTTTGTTCTAACGTTTGTTCTGACGTTTGTTCTGACGTTTGTTATAACATTTGTTCTGACGTTTGTTCTGACGTTTGTTCTAGCATTTGTTCTGACGTTTGTTCTAACATTTGTTCTAACGTTTGTTCTAACATTTGTTCTAACGTTTGTTCTGACGTTTGTTCTAACATTTGTTCTAACGTTTGTTCTAACATTTGTTCTAATGTTTGTTCTAACGTTTGTTCTAACGTTTGTTCTAACGTTTGTTCTGACGTTTGTTCTAACGTTTGTTCTAATGTTTGTTCTGACGTTTGTTCTAACGTTTGTTCTGACGTTTGTTCTGACGTTTGTTCTAACGTTTGTTCTGACGTTTGTTCTGACGTTTGTTCTGACGTTTGCTCTAACGTTTGATCTGACGTCTGTTCTAACGTTTGTTCTGACGTTTGTTCTAACGTTTGTTCTGACGTTTGTTCTAACGTTTGTTCTGACGTTTGATCTAACGTTTGTTCTGTTTGTTCTGACGTTTGTTCTGATGTTCTAATGTTTGTTCTAACGTTTGTTCTAACGTTTGTTCTAACGTTTGTTCTGACGTTTGTTCTGACGTTTGTTCTAACGTTTGTTCTAATGTTTGTTCTAACGTTTGTTCTAACGTTTGTTCTAATGTTTGTTCTGACGTTTGTTCTAACGTTTGTTCTGACGTTTGTTCTAATGTTTGTTCTAACGTTTGTTCTGACGTTTGTTCTAATGTTTGTTCTAATGTTTGTTCTAACGTTTGTTCTGACGTTTGTTCTAATGTTTGTTCTAATGTTTGTTCTAACGTTTGTTCTAACGTTTGTTCTAATGTTTGTTCTGACGTTTGTTCTAACGTTTGTTCTAACGTTTGTTCTAATGTTTGTTCTGACGTTTGTTCTAACGTTTGTTCTAACGTTTGTTCTGACGTTTGTTCTGACGTTTGTTCTAACGTTTGTTCTAATGTTTGTTCTAACGTTTGTTCTAACGTTTGTTCTAATGTTTGTTCTGACGTTTGTTCTAACGTTTGTTCTAACGTTTGTTCTAATGTTTGTTCTGACGTTTGTTCTAACGTTTGTTCTAACGTTTGTTCTAATGTTTGTTCTAACGTTTGTTCTAACGTTTGTTCTAATGTTTGTTCTGACGTTTGTTCTAACGTTTGTTCTAACATTTGTTCTAACGTTTGTTCTAATGTTTGAGGCTGCAGCAGCTGCTGATGCAGACACAGAGGTGAGAACCTTCTTGTGACGTTCTCGTCCTCTGTGAGGTCACTAACTGTGTCAGCAGAAGTTGTGTCGTCCTGCCTCAGTTCAGCTGTGTGTGTCTCTGTGTGTGTGTCTCTGTGTGTGTCAGTGTGTGTGTGTGTGTCGGCGTGTGTGTGTCAGTGTGTGTGTGTGTGTGTCAGTGTGTGTGTCAGTGTGTGTCTCTGTGTGTGTGTGTGTGTGTATGTGTCAGTGTGTGTGTGTGTGTGTCAGTGTGTGTGTGTCAGTGTGTGTGTCAGTGTGTGTGTGTGTGTCAGTGTGTGTGTGTGTCAGTGTGTGTGTCAGTGTGTGTGTGTGTGTGTGTCTCTGTGTGTGTGTCAGTGTGTGTGTGTGTGTGTCAGTGTGTGTGGTTGTGCGGCAGCTTCCTGCGGAGTGTGAAGCAGACTCCAAACGTTGGAGCGTCTCTTTTCTTCCTCGGTGGTTCGGCGCTCCGTCAGCCTCCAACACAAACACCGGCAGTCTGCGTCCGACCCGCTTCTGTCCGGGCCAATTATTCCTGTTTTCATCTTCGTCTCAGACAACAGGTCCGTGTTTGAGTCGGAGCAGGTATCACACCGCCGGGATCGTGTTACACAGCTGAGAGATTTATTGCTCAGCGAGGGAACGTGTCGTCCTGCCATCGCTGTCGTCGTCTCCATCTCTGGGTGAGAAGCAGAGGGAGGCGGGGGGAGGTGGGGGGAGGAGAGGAGGAGGAGGAGGAGGGGAGGAGGAGAAGGAGGAGGAGGAGGAGGAAGAGGAGGAGGAGGAGGAGGAGGAGAGGAGGAGGAGAGGAGGGGAGGAGGAGGAGGAGGGGGAGGAGAGGAGGAGGAGGAGGAGGAGGAGGAGAGGAGGAGGGGGGGAGGAGGAGGCGAGGTGGAGGAGGAGGAGGAGAGAGGAGGGGAGGAGGAGGAGGAGGAAGGAGGAGGAGGAGGGGGAGGAGGAGGAGGAGGAGGAGGAGGAGGAGGAGGAGGGAGGAGGAGGAGGAGGAGGATAAGGAGGAGGAGGAGGAGAGGAGGAGGAGGAGGAGGAGGAGGAACGGAGGAGGGGAGGGGAGGAGGAGGAGAGGAGGAGGAGGAGTAGGAGGAGGAGGAGGGGAGGGGAGGAGGAGGAGAGGAGGAGGAGGAGGAGGAGGAGAGGAGGAGGAGGAGAGGAGGAGGAGGGAGGAGGAGGAGGAGGAGGAGAGGAGGAGGAGGAGGAGGAGGAGAGGAGGAGGAGGGGAGGAGGAGGAGGTGGGGTGGAGGGGAGGAGGAGGAGGAGGAGAGGGGGGGAGGTGGGGGAGGAGGAGGAGGGGGGGAGGTGGGGGAGGAGGAGGAGGGGGGGAGGAGGAGGAGGAGGGGGGAGGAGGAGGAGGAGGAGGAGGAGGGGGGGGGAGGAGGAGGGGAGGAGGAGGAGGGGGAGGAGAGGAGGAGGGGGAGGAGGGGGAGGGGAGGAGGGGAGGAGGAGGAGGAGGGGGAGGAGGAGGAGGGAGGAGGAGGGGAGGAGGAGGAGGAGGGGGAGGAGGAGGAGGAGCAGGAGGGGGAGGAGTGGGGGAGGAGGAGGAGGAGGGGAGGAGGGAGGAGGGGGAGGAGGAGGAGGGGGAGGAGGAGGAGGGGAGGAGGAGGAGGAGGGGGGGAGGAGGAGGAGGAGGGAGGAGGGGAGGAGGGGGAGGAGGAGGAGGAGGGGGAGGAGGGGGGGAGGGGGAGGAGGAGGGGAGGAGACACGCTGCAGCCAGAACGATTTATAAAGAATCAGTTTCCAAAAATAAGATCTGGATCACTGAAAGGAGGAAAGTGTTTTCATGAAGCGACGGCTGATGTTGGATTGAAGATTCTCACAGTGTGAGCTAACGAGCCGTCGACCTCTGACTCAGGAACACAGACGAGGTTTTAATTAAAGCTCAGAATTAAATCAGGACTCATCTGAGGACGTTCACAGATAAAACAACAGAAATGAAACTGAATAAATAATAAATATCAGGTACAAAACTTTCCTGAACTGAAGAACCGGAGCAGACGTCTGACGTCCGGAGGCAGACGGAGCAGCAGAGAAACATTATTTAATTATTTAAAAAACTAAATATATTAGAGAAATAAATCATTCAGGAAGAAAACAGAAAGAGAGGAATTAAAGTTCTGTTGTTCTTAAAGATATAAGTCTTCAAAAATATGTTTAATTAATATTATTGTGACAATTATTTATTGATTAGTGTTTAATTAAAAAAAAGGTAGAAAATGTTTATTTGTTCAAATAATTGTAATTGTATTAATACAAATAAATTGTATTAATTATTATTAAATGTATTAAAGTATTTTTATTATTTCTGTGATATTCATGTTTGTGTTTAATTTAAAGTATGATTTTGATATTTTGTTGACAGTGGATATTAGTGTGTTACGTTCATTGTATTTACTGCATTAATTTAATGTGTTATTAGATTAATTATGATTAAATGTATTAAATAATTTACAATAATTCATGTTGTTGTTTTCTATTGTTTTGATATTCGTACAATTGCTTGTATCATTTATTGAATACATTAAAAAAAATCTCTTATTTTTTTATTTCTCTTTCATTTTTGAGCAATATTTTTGTGTGTTTTGATCACTCATCATCTAAAATAAAAGTTCGGTCCAACAGAACCGGTCTGGCTGAGCGGGTCGCCTCGTCACACCTGTCCTGCAGGGATGGAGGCGCTGCTGCTGCTGCTGCTTTTATTAATTATGTCACATCTCTGCCACATTAACATAAAGTCATTATTATGATGTGGCGGCATTTTCACATCTGTGTTCCTGTAAAACCAGAAATTCTCTGAAACAGCGAGGCGGCCGCTCCGTCTGTACCATGTGATTCATTAACACCCCGACACGACCTCCGACCTCCGACCGGCGCCGAGCCAACATTAACACATTTACAGCTAAATGAAAGCTAATGGGACGGCAGGGAGGACGATTCTGCTGGTAACAGAAACGTTAAAAAGCCTCTCTCACCTCCAGAACACGACTCTGTTCGCTCCTCGTCATTTCAAAGGGAAACGACATGACGACGTATGAAATCATTGCAAACGACACGATGTTACACAAAACGACAGAAGAAACAGAAAACCACCCACCTGGAGAGTAAGCCACACCCACCTGTAACATAAGCCCCGCCCACCTGCCGTGTAAGCCCCGTCTGTTCTGAGTGCAGACACAGATATTCTGCTGCTTGGACAGATAATGGTGCCCCGTAAGCGGCACATACATTAAAAACAGAACATCACAGCAAAAATAATATCTGAAAAACAAAAATGAGACAAAACATGAAACGTCACGATGAGACAGAACCACGCTGGCTGTTGCAGGTGTTGATTTGTATTTCAGAGGTCAGCAGCCATCTTAGTTAAATTCAGGTGAAGTTTGATGGTGTTCTGTGTTCAAATTGAAGATTCTTCTGACAGATTTGCTGAGAGAGTCTTTTCTATTTATGCATAGAATACCGAGGTTCGGACAACAGGTTTTGACCGAGAGACACTTCATCTTGTTTTGTCTTGGAGCAGTTTGCATGAGCCGGCCTCGAGGATCTCAGCCTTCCAGCTGTGGTCGTGTTGCTGGATGAGCCGGCGGTTTGTTAAAGGCGGCTGGAGGGAGAAGCACAGCGCCAACCGGACCGGGCCGCTGCGGTCGATACGTCGGAGCGAGAACGAGCTGTCACATCACGAGATGCACCGAAACCACCGCAGGAGGAACCAACGCCATGACACGCCACGACACGCCATGACACGCTGTGACACGCCATGACACGCCATGACACGCCACGACACGCCATGACACGCTGTGACACGCCATGACACGCCATGACACGCCGTCCTCCAGGAACACGTCTGCACAAACGGTCACGTCCAGGCAGCTGACACTGAAATGTCCTGATCTTTTCAGTGCAGTTGAATGCAGCATCAATCGAATCTTTAAAATTAGAGAAAAAGTTTCCTCTCTCTCTCTCTCCTTCTGTCAGAGGAAGTGAACCTCGCTCTCCACTCTGCCGCGTCTGTGGCGCGCCGCCTTCAACAATATGTTTAACTTCCAACAGCATCAGCATGTTTACCCACAAACCACTGCTCCACTTAAACAATCGCACTACGACAGAGGCTACGACACACACACACACACACACACACACACACTCACACACCTCACCCATGCTGTGTATTTACCTCAGTAATCAGAGTCCATGCAAGTGTTGTGTCTTTACGTTGTGGAGGTGCTATGTCATTTACATTCACACACACACACACACTCAGCAGGAAGTCCCTGTGAAGTGACGACTGAAGGAAACCACTCTTCTCCTGTCGAAAAACAACATCAGGCATTTTTCTTCCCTTTCGTTAAAACACATTTTGTATTTCTGGTTTCATTCTGTGGACGCTCGGAGACGCGACGCCGCCGGCTTCATGTTTGTGTTCCGCTCAGTCCAGACTTCAACTTTCACAGCGAGATTAAACTATCTCAGATTGTTGCAGAATCGTCTGAGCTCGTCTCGGCCGGCTGACGTCGTTATAAAATTTACCTGCAGCCTCCATCATTTCCCAGATAAAGCTCCATTAAAGAAGAGGCGCCTGTCAAACCCAGGACGGCTCATCAGACTCTTCTGATGTGAATCTTCGATCCACACAGGTTAAATATCTGTGAAACTTTGGTCAAGCTGAGAAACGTGAAACATCATCAACATGTAAAAGCTTTAGGTCGTGCAGGAACTGCAGTAAACTGGACGGTAGAAAACATGTTGTCGTGTGTCAGGTGAGTCGTTCTCACACCTGAGAGGCTGAAACCAGCAAATGTGTCTGAAAATACCCAAATAAGTGACGACAGCTCTTATATTATATCTCTGACTCGCTGTCAGACGTAGAGTTCTTCTGTTGATGTCGCTCCTCTACGTTGATGTGTCAGTAATGTGTTTTAACGGGACTTTTCTTTTTTACATCTGAAGTATCTCGTGCACAAGCAAAAACCACATTTATGCCTTTTGCAAGCAAAAGTGAGACAATAAGGTGCAATTATATAAAAGTCTCAGTTTGTAAGTAAGCGTCTTTCTGACCCGACACACTGCAGACTGCTGCACATGAACACAAGCTGCAGATAAACAAACTGTTTCTGTGCTTCATATAAACTAATGTCGCCTCTTCTCACAGAGAATATGTCTGACGAGAGAAACAAGGAGAGTGACATCGTGGAAGCTACGGCGACAGACTCGAGGGCCTTTAAGCCACCTGAGCAGCCAATCAGAGAGCTTCCTCTCACTGACGAGCTGCAGCTGACTCTACAGAGCCTCCAACAATGGCCGCCCTGATGGCGCCCGTCGGCCCGGTGTGTATCCGACCTAAAGAGGACACCGACAGTTTAGATACCAACAAAGAAGAAGTTCCTCTGCTCTCTAACTTCAGCGTATCTGCGGCTGTCAGCCGGCTCGTCAGCGTGTGAACTTCCTCCTCACAGTGTGAACGTGGACTCTGGTGTCAGTCGGGTTCTGAGCCGTCTCGCTCTGGACCAAAGTGTCGGAGCGATCGCTGTTGGCGCAGTAAAAAGCTGTTATGTATCAGTGTAATCCTCTGTTTGTGTGCGTGGCTGTCTGTCATTGTCACAGTGTGAGAACGCGTCCTCCTGTTTGCGTCTAGGTGTCATTACAACAAGACAACAGCACGTTAATAAAGAGAATGAGTGCAGCGAGTGTGCTTTTGTTTTCCATGCTAATCAGCCAGCTGATGCTGCTGCTCTCTGCTTTGTTCCGCTGAAACAAACAGAGCAGCATCACTGTCAGCATCACGCACAGAGCTGACATCTTTCCTCAAATCAATATTATTGTTTTGTTTTCAGACGCCTTTGTTTCTCCAGCAAAGGTTGTGCTGAGCCTGAGAGCGGCCCGGTGCCACCCGCCCGCCCGCCGGATCAGGAAGTTCCCCTCCGACGGACGGACAGAAGTTCTGTTTTTACTTGTGATTCACAGAACCAGCAATTTACTGGTCCATTCAACTGTATGTGCTGTGTGTGTGTGTGTGTCTGTACTGTGTGTGTGTGTGTGTCTGTACTGTGTGTGTGTGTGTGTGTGTGTGTGTCTGAGCTCTGAGCTTCTGTTTTCCCAACAGCCTCACCGAGTTTACAGACACAAAGACTTCTGCAACAAATCCCCTCAGCTCCTGCAGTCTCTGGGGTTCATGTCTCTGAGTGTGTGTTCAGATTAAACATCATATCACTGTTTCTTTGTGTGTGTGTGTGTGTGTGTGTGTGTGTGTGTGTGTGTGTGTTAGCGTGTTGGTGATCAGGGGAATTCAGTAACTCTCCAACAGTCTGTCACTGTTTATCTCTTTGTCTCTCTGTTTACGTCCTCCTCACTTCCTCTCTAGCTTTTTCTTTTCCTTCTCCGTCGGCTCTTCGTTTCCTCCACAAATATTAAAATATTTGATCCAATATTTAGTCCAGTGATGTTTTTGGCTCAAAGAATCAGTGTGGTGATTTTCTGTGGTTGTCATATAATCAGTGAAACCCTGAGAAAAGACTGCAGCTGATGCTTGAATCATCTCTCCGGTGAGTTCTGACTTCCTGTGTGCAGCTGTAAACCTGTCAGCTGAAAAAGAAACAAATTATAAATTACACATTGTGCTTGTTTGCTGTTATATTAGCATCCCTGGCTAACTAGCTACTACTAGTAGCCTCACCCAGTTTTACCTCAAAGTCCAGAGAACAAACTGATAACTAACGACAGTTTGTGAGTTCACAGTTTGTGTTAAGAAGCCTGTTGACATCTGATCCGCTGTGAGGGAACCGGCTGTGGGTGCTCAGGACGTTTACACTCCAGCGTACGTCACAGTTTGTTGTCACCATTAAAGTTTTAAAAACTACGTTAAACACTGAAGGAAACCTCGGCAACAATATCAAAGAATAGTAAACCGAACAAAGAGAAGTACCGAGGAACGTCTGATCAACCCGAGGCTGAAACACCAACAACTGAATCGAGCCCTTCAGCGGCTTTCTGAGAGGCTAAGCTAACAACTCCAGCTAACGTTGCCAGTTTGTCCTCATCTCTCTTTCCTGCATTAATCTGGTCTGACAGTCTGATCAAACACTTCCTGGTTGTACTCACTCTGCCCTGCAAACCCTCATGTCCCCGACATGGATCATCGTCGTAGCTTCAGTCGTTACTCAGGCGTCATGTCGCCTTTAAGTGTCCAGCTGTGAAACACGACAGCTGGAAGCATCACAGACTCTGCCAGTGACGTAGCTTGAAACTAACGAAAGGAGCTAACCCGCTAACGTTAGCCTCATTAAAGTGACGTGACGATCTTGCAGGTTGTAGCACGTGAGTGTCATTAACATCACTGTAAGTCTTGAAACCTGATTGTTTGAAGCTTCTTCTGTTTTCCAGATCAGAAAATCAGCAGCAGAACACAAAGCGCG
>OZ023175.1:1041567-1141567 GCA_963678695.2 Diplodus puntazzo
GGGGAATCTCTCCTGTGTGCCTTTTGTCAGAGAGCTGTCAGTCTATCAGCTCGCAGAAGTTCTGCAGGCTGTTAACTGGGTTTGCTGAAATTGGCTTGTGAGTATTAGGACAATAGCAACAGCAGCGGGACCGGAGGGGGACTGTCAGGGCGAGTTAAGTGGCTGTATTTTGGAGGAGGTGTGTGTGTGTGTGTGTGTGTGTGTGTGTGAGGGTCTGCAGTGTAAGTCTGGATTCTTCGTTGAGCTCTAATGAGCCACAGAACCAGAATCAGGAGGCTGTTTTGTTGTTTCTACTCAGCAGCATTTTGTCTGTTTTCACACACGTTTGGCTTTTTAAAGACGAGAATCTGAATCATGAGATTCTTCAGAGACGCCATTCAGAACCCGCCGCCTACATTACCCACGATGCAACTCAACCGTGAACATAAATATAGAACAAGTGCCTTAAAACCTGCATTCTTTCTTTTCCAGTTGTTCCACATTGACCCGACTTTCATGATGTTCACTGAGTAAATCACTGTTTGGAGAAATACAGAGGATAACGCAGGTGAAGCTTCGGGGCGGGGCTACCTGCTGACTGACGGCTGTAATACCAAACTTAAGGTGTGACGTCACACGGGGGCGGGGCATCAGAGGACGTACGCTGCAAAGAGCTGCTTTTCTTTATGATTCCCACCTGGTGCTCTTCTTCACTTCCTTCTTCCTGCCCGTCTGTTTACTCTCTACCTACACCGCCAACCTTCGTGGTCACAGCACGCCGCCATCACTAAGTCAGCCCGGTTACTTCATCTGTCACAGTTCACTTTGAACATGATAACATTCACTGTTCACTTTGTACGATCTGTTTTCAGCATTTTGATCATTTTGATGCTAATCTTGCTATCGTTAGCCACTCAGCCAGCTTTGCTTTCTGCAGAAATGAAGAAAGTGACTGTGGAGTTGATGAGCGATGACGTTGTTCTGCAGGTGTTTGTTTGAAGAAGCATCAGAATGATGACGATCTGATATTGATCCAGACGTAAAGAATTTCCTCTCTGCGCGTCCTCGTGTTGACATAAAGGAAAAGACGAGGTGATAAAAGCTTGTTGAGCTGATTTTAGAATAAAGAACGATGTTGTGCAACCTGCTGTCAGATTCTTCACAAAAAGCTGAAATGGCACAAATGAATTCATGACACGACAAGTTCTCGAGGAGGAACTGGACCTCTCGCCACGTCCACTCGAGAACTTTCACATCGCATCCGTTTGTGGAGACGCTGATTTACATTTGACACCAGTTTGTGGAGATTTGGATAAAACGTGAACGACGTTGACGTGGAAGCAGCAGCTGTGTCCCTCAGAGCACCGAGACCTGAGCCCGGTTCTGGACGGAGTGGGCTGCGTTGGTTTTTCAGAATCATCTCGCAGAGGAGAGTCTCAGATGTGAAGCGTCCTCTGGGTGTGATGTGAGTCAGAATGAATTTATATTCACGTCCGTGATATTTACAGAAAACATTTACATGTTTCTAACAGTTTACAGGTTTCTGAGTAAACGCAGGAAACTCACAGGATTCTGGTTCTGGACGCAGCAGTGAGAAGTAACTGAGTACAAATACTCAGTTACTCTCCTTCAGTACGTGTTTCCTGTCTCTGTACTCTGAGTATCTGAACTTTCTCCTCCTCACAGCTTCAGAACAGCCTCCTTACTTCAGTTTGATGCGTCTGAGGTGAATTCTTGTTATCTGGCGTCATCACGAGGAAACATGGCGGTGAGGAGGTTCATCCTGTGACCTCAGCAGCAGGTTCTCCACTGTTCTGACTTCAGTTATCAGCTGCGTGTTTCTGAACGCCTCAGAAGTTTAGAGGTAAATAAAATAAAACAGCCTCGTCCTCTAAATCCTGACAGAAGGAGACTCGGTGTTCTGAAACGAGACGGATCCAAACTGTGAATCAGGGAAGAGAGTGAGGACGAGGTCAGGCTCTGATGTACGATCCTCTAATGAGCTGACCAATTGGCTGCTGACGGAGACGAGGAACATGGTCAACACACACACACACACACACACACACACACACACACACACACACACACACACACTCCGTCCCCGGTGTGTGATCCATTGTGTGTGTGCTGAGTGAGTCGCTGAAGGTTTGGTCCTAAACACTGCGGCCGATAGATCAGACGGAGCTGAAGTCTGACTCCAAACACTCGGCGCTCGGAGGGATCAGCCGGAGGTCGAGCGCCGCCCGGTCCGAACTTTACACCAGCAACAATCCGGAGCAGAGAAGAAGAGTGATTACCAACAGGCAGACGACTGCGGCTCATTTAGAGCTGGTGATTAAAGCCGGTCGGTAAATATTAAGACCGATCCATCAGCGGAGTTCTGTTTGACAACCACAACACACGTCCTGCACGGGACGAGATCAGCACCAGCAGCCGGACCGGTCGTTCTCACAGCACCGACACCAAAGTTCTGTTACTCTCCACTCGCTCAGCATCGTGTTTCATGACTCGCTGCAGAAGAAGTCTGACATCTGAGCTCTGCGACAAACACAAAGTTTATTATCCTGCAGCGAGATATGAACACAGGAACACGTCAACAACTTTCCTTTCCTTTCCTTTCCTTTCTCCTACTTTCCTTTCCTTTCCTTTCTCCTACTTTCCTTTCCTTTCCTTTCCTCTCATTTCCTTTCCTTTCCTTTCCTTTTCCTTTTCCTTTCCTTTCCTTTTCATTTATTTCCTGTCCTTTCCTTTCCTTTCCTTTCCTTTCCTTTCCTTTCCTTTCCCTTTCCTTTCCTTTCCTTTCCTTTCCTTTTCATTTATTTTCTTTCCTTTCCTTTCCCTTCCTTTCCTTTCCTTTCCTTTTCATTTATTTCCTTTCCTTTCCTTTCCTTTCCTTTCCTTTCCTTTTCATTCATTTCCTTTCCATTCATTTCCTTTCCTCCCATTTCTCCTACCTTCCTTTCCTTTCCTTTCCTTTCCTTTCCTTTCCTTTCCTTTCCTTTCCTTTCCTTTCCTTTCCATTAATTTCCTTTCCTTTCCTTTCCTTTCTCCTACTTTCCTTTCCTTTCCTTTCCCATACTTTCCTTTCCTTTCCATTTATTTCCTCTCCTTTCCTTTCCTTTCCTTTCCTTTTCATTTATTTCCTTTCCTTTCCTTTCCTTTCCTTTCCTTTCCTTTCCTTTCCTTTCCTTTCCAGGAAATGGCCACATGCTAAAGTGTTAGCATCTAACTAGTGCAGAAGGTTATATGCTAAAGTATTAGCCTGCGTGTATATTGGCTTTAATTCAACACTCTGGCTTTGAAAAAAGGAATCGTGTGAAACTAAACTGTTAGCATCGCGCTACAACGTGTCGTGCCATCATTCAGACAGGTCTGTTAGCATTAGCAGGAGCCGTAAAGCTACACTCTTCACGTTTCATATCTAATATCTGATCACAGGTCAGAACGTAAAGGACATTCACAGTAAACTCGTTCAGAGCATCGAGCTGAGGATAAAGTTTGGCCTCAGGTTTAAATCTCTTCTTCTTCTCCTCCAGAGTTCAGCGAGCTGCGGCCTGACGTCTCCAACAAGCATGAAATTAAGGCAAATTAAATCAGGAAGTGTGACGGCGGCCCTGAGGCGGCTGCTCGTCACGTCTTCCTCCTCTCACAGTTATGAGATCAATTCTCATCATCGCTGAAACTCGATGTGAACGGCGCCGCCACACCATTAGCACTCCATGCTAACGTGTTAGCGCCAAAGTCGCCCGACATACAGAACCAGAACCAGAACAATCCGCCACCAAAAACACCAAACACTGGAGCAGGAAGTGGACGACCCGCTAAAATAAAAGCTTTGTGTTTCCGTGTATCTGTGAGTGAACCTGTCGCAGCTTCAGAGTAAAGTGTGTCGGAGTGTAAACGTGAAGTTACACACAGACAGAAGTCACATGCATACATTAACACACCCGCCACACACACACACACACACACACACACGCACACACACGCACAAACTTTGTCACCCCGAGGGTGTGTGTGTGTATGTCACTGTGTGTGTGTGTGTGTGACGACAGGATCTGAACGATTCCCTCTGATATTTACCCACATTTTAGTGCTGAAACCAACACACACACACACACACACACACACACACACACACACACACACACACACACACACACACACACACACACACACACACACACACCAGCTCTGCATATATAAGTGTGTGAATGTGTAAAAGTATGCATATACATCGATGTACGTCTGTGTGAATGAACACATGGAGGCAGGACGGGTTAGTTAACACACTTGATGAAATCTTAAATTGAGGATTTTGTCTTTATACAAAAACTCCTGATATTTTTACTTGAACAAATACTTTAATACTTGATTACTTCACACAGATTTGAATGGTTTCTTGTCCTTTCCTTTATCTCCTCCTCTCCTCTCCTCCTTTCCTTCACTACTACACTCTTTCCTTTGCTTTCCTTTCCTTTCCTTTCCTTTCCTTTCCTTTCCTTTCCTTTTCTTTTCTTTTCTTTTCTTTTCTTTTCTTTCCTTCTCTCCGTCTTTTTATCTTTAACAGATTTGGACAGATCGTCACAGCAGATGGATTTCGACCAATCACTGCAGTCAATGCTTCTGTGTTTGAACTATCAAACTGTGATGTCACTTCAGATCATCTTTGTTTCGGCGCTGGCGACGGCCATGACACCTCGTCCTACATCAGTCGAGCCGCTGAGCTGCAGGCGGCCATGTTTGTCCTGAGGGTTCGTCCTCTGGGGAGCAGGAAGTCATCACCTGTTCATCTTTCTGTTTTTCTCTCCTGGATGTGAGTCAGCGTGAAGACGGACAGACGACGATCAGAACGATCAGTGAGTGGACACAGAACCAGTCGTGTTGTTCTGTGATGTTCAGCTTCCCGTTAAAACAGCCGCCTGCGTCCGCCGCGCTTCTCTATGCAAAGCAGCCAATTATTGACGGTAAGCGCAGTGAAGGTGAGACGAGCGTGTCACGCGGCGTGGACGTGTGGCATTGTGCGGGCTGATCGACGGCGTAAAGACGGCGTCCTCATTATCGGTCTGAAAAGACATCGACTCGCTCCGGCAGAGAGAGACGAGTTAATTTACACTCTGAGATTCGTCCGCGTCGTCTTTCAGAGCGAGCGGCGAGGGTCCGGGGCCCCTCAGCCTCCGCCGCCTCTTCTCTCTCTTTCAGCCACTTCCACCACCATTAATTGGTGCTGCCGCTTGAATCGGGTCTATTCTAACCCGGTGTGTGTGTGTGAGTGTGTGTGAGTGTGTGTGTGAGAGGTAATTGCTGTGAGCTTTAGAGGGCCAAAGTGTTGGTTTAAGGGCCCCTGACCTCCGACCTCACGGCTAAAAGTCCCTCCTCCTTCCTCCTTTCTTTCTTTCTCTCTCCTGTGAATGAACCTCGTTCAGCCCTGAGTGTGTGTGTGTGTGTGTGTGTGTGTGTGTGTGTGTGTGTGTGTGTAGGTGTGTGTGTGTGTGTGTGTGTGTGTGTGTGTGTGTGTGTGTGTGTGTGTGAACTTCATGGAGGAAGATGAAGTTTCTCCACAGCGACACAAACAAACACCAGCAGAGCGGATCAGTTCGAGTTGGTCAGAAGTTTGTGGACAGCTGATTCCTGATCGTCTATCAGTAATAATCATTGATTATTGATCATCTGAACACAAACTGATTCTCACAATCAAATCAAACGTTTCAACTTTAAGTCTCGACTCAAATCCAAGAAGGAAGTTTCATGTTAAAACATTTCAGGGAGTCGTTTTTATTCATGTGTGGTGGAATGTAACTAAGTACATTTACTCTTACTTACTGTATGAAGCAACATGCTGAAGTCGTACTCGAGTAAAAGTAAAGATGTGTTGTCACAAAACACACAAAACAACACAAACAGAGACACACAGAAAGAGCAGAGACGAGTTTCTACTTCAAACAGAAAAACACCTGAACGTGATAATCTGTCTCTGTTGTGTCTGAGTGTGTGTGTGTGTGTGTGTGTGTGTGTGTGTGTGACTGTGTGTGTGTGTGTGACTGTGTGTGTGTGTGTTCTGATTATCTGACCGTGTGATGTCATCAGCTGGCTGTCAGTGATGAACTCTGGATCAGCGTCTCATTCTGGATCCACTCGATGTGTTTTTGCTCAGTGAGTTTTGACTCTGATCTGCAGTCTGAACTCGTCCTGAATGACTCAAGACTAAAGTTGTAGTGGAGCTAATGCTAACAAGCTATATGCTAACAAGCTACATGCTAACAAGCTACATGCTAACAAGCTACATGCTAACAAGCTACATGCTAACAGTGGTAAACTGTCTGATCAGCTCTGATTGAACATGTTGGATTTTTAAAAGTTTATCTTGCAGCTCGGTCACCACGGTGACTCAGTTTGGCCCGGATCAGTGTTTTTTCCTGGCTCGGCCCGGCTCAGTTCAGTGTGACGCTTCAGGTGTGTGTGTGTGTGTGTGTGTGTGTGTGTGTGTGTCAGGTCATGTTGGTGTCAGATCAGCCAGGTGCTGCGGATTAGTGTCGCCAAACTCTGTGTACCCTGAAGAGCAGCCGGCGTTATCGCCAACACAGAGACGAACAAAAACAGGCGATTAACGCTGCAGTCAGGAAGTTTGGACCCTTCAGAGGAGACGGACGGGTCGGACAGACAGACGGGTCAGACAGACAGACAGACGGGTCGGAGACAAACACACAAACACAAACAATGAATCCAAATAATACATGGTTTAGATCAGGATACGTAGCGTGGTGGTAATGTGACGGAGTCCACAGAGCTGGAAGGTTCAAACACTCGAGTACAAGAAGTGAAAGTTTATCTTCAGTTCAGACAGAAAATATTCAACAACAAACGCTAAAGTTTGGAAAATATCCTCAAACATAAAAACAGAAACCTGACTGAGTCTTCTCCTCAGTCCAGTGCTAACGTCAGCTAGCACCGGACTGAGGAGAAGAAGAAGAAGAAGAAGAAGAAGAAGAAGAAGAAGAAGAAGAAGAAGAAGAAGAAGACAGCCGTGTGCAGCAGCAGCAGACGATCGATCAGCGGCTGCAGCGTCCTCGTCTCATCTTACCTGACAGGAAGAGACGGATGGACGAAACTTTCCCACCAAACGGCTGTTTACAGAGCGGGGGGGTCCCGGGGGCCGCTGGAGGGAAAGGTGAGGGGAGAACAGAGGTGAGAGAGGCTGCAGGTCGCTGCTCGGGGTCATTAATAAAGGTGGGAAGCACCTGAAGACATCTGCAGGTCAGAGACAGAGACCACATGGTGCTGATTGTAACTTCCCTACTGATGAGACGTGCTAACAGTTTCCCTATGCTTCTAGTCTTTGTGCTAAGCTAGGCTAAACAACACAGCGCTGACTGAGCGCTGCAGACTCAGGAGCGACTGAGGAGCACGATCTGTGTTCACAGTAACTTCAGCCTCCTGTTAGCCTGGAGACATGTTAGCTGAGGACATCTGTGCAGAACCGCAGATGAGATCAAACTTCATGTTAAGGTTGGATTCTATATTTCTCTCTCAGTGACGCTGCTCTGATGCTGGTGGTTAAACCCTGCGGTTAGAGTTAGAACACATCACGGTTTGATTCAAAATACCTGTTCAGGTCTCGGTCACGGACCAGGAGGCTCCGCTGGATGAAGTGTCTGCAGCTTTCCTTCAAAAACTAAACTGGTTTTGATGCGACAGAAGCAGATGAACGAATCCTGCAGTGTGTTTAACACTTTACACTTACAGACATAAACAAGTTGCGGTGTCAGTTGGTTCACTGTGTGTGTGTGTGTGTGTGTGTGTGTGTGTTTGTCACCAGCAGCAAACCCTCGAGCCTTTAATTAAAACATGGCCGCTTCCAGAATGATGAAGCTGATGAGTCGTGGAAAATGAAAACTTTGTTGAACTGCTCCTTTAAAATATTGTTGATAATACGTGGCTGCAGGTTCCCGGAGAGGTGGAGCGCACACACACACACCACACACACACACACACTCAGGACAGTGATGAGTGTGTTTAGCTCGGAGGAAGGTGGGTGGGGGGGTCTGCAGGTCGAGGTAGGGAGGTGAGGTGAGGGGAGGAGGGGGGAGTAACTTTAGCTGTTAATGATGGTGGAGGGGGAGGAGGGGGGAGGAGGGGGAGGGGGGAGTACAAATGACTTGAAGAGAGAGAGAGAGGGAACGTAAGATGATCCAGGTTGGACTCACCCTTAAAAGCAACAGCACCTATTGTCCCTGCAGGCAGTGTGTGTGTGTGTGTGTGTGTGTGTGTGTGTGTGTGTGTGTGTGTGTTGACAGGATGGCAGGTTCGTTATGAATCATCTCCTCCTCCTCCTCCTCCTCCTCCTCCTCCTCGGCCCCTGAGGGCGACATTAGCTTTAGAGCGAGCTGTCATGTTCAAGAGAGGAGCGCTTGTTTTGTTGTACCCAAAGAAAGGAAACACTGTGAAAACATACACATGTACTTAGAGCCGCAAAGTATGTAAACAAGCCGGCCGGGGCTGACAGGTACACACCCGGCCGCGAGCTGCAGGGAGCGCTTGGTTTGTAGACACACACACACACACACACACACACACACACACACACACACACACACACACTCACTCAGGTAATTTAGAGGGAGGAAGTATGTTAACAGACACAGAAAAGTCAGGGAGCGCTTGTTTTGCTGTGACCAGAGAAAGAACAACACACACACGTACTTAGCGAGAGGAAATATGTAAATAGAGTTTGTGTAACCAGAGAAGAAGAAGAGAGAAACACACCTGACAGAGTAGAAGTACTTAGTTACATTGGACCAGGAGGATCATGGAGGACACTTATGGATCTTTTCCTGCTCGAAACAGTCCACACTGCTTCACCTCTGCCTCGCACTGCATGCTGGGTAGACTCCTGTCCGTCACCGATTGATAATCAATAAAGTTTTGTTTGCTGGTTAAAGGGACGTTGGATTTGTTGAACCCCACATAAAAAAAAAATCTGAGGAAACAGTCGTGAGGGGAGCTGCGTTTACTGAGGCGGAGACACAAGTACAGTACGACTCAGGGCAACACACACACACACACACACACACACACACACACACACACCACACACACACCACACACACACACACACACACACACACCACATACACACACACACACATCACACACACACACACACACTACACACACACACAATGAGTGCCTGCTTTGTTGTCCTGTGAGAAATGAAAAAAACAGTACAAACAAAACCAAACAGAGAGAAACTGATAGCGTGTAAACACACACACACACACACACACACACACCACACACACACACACACACACACACACCGCTCGCAGCAGAAGAACAATAGCTCTGATTAATTTCTCAGATTTCATGACCGCGGTGTCGGAGCGTCGGAGGCGTCAGAGTGAAAAAAGAAACGGCGCTGTTGTGAAACAAACAAGGCAGCGCCGGCCAGCGAAACAAACACACTGTCGCTGCGAGACGGCGGAGGTCAAAGGTCAACTGTCACAGAGAAGAAAGAAATAAGGACGGAGACGCTCGCAGTGTTTTAATAGTGAACACACACACACACCACACACACACACACACACACACACACACACACACACAAGCTCTCATTCATAAAGACGGATCTTCCTCGTCTTCGTCTTCCAGCGGTCGGGACAGAAACTCACCTGTCACACACACATCAACACACACACACACACACTCACACGCACACACATCAACACACATACACACACACACACACACATCACACACACACACACGCACACACGCACACACACACACACACACACACACACACACACAGTGAGTCTTTATCAGTCTCAGACAGGTATGTCCTGATGGAGAGACGACACACATAGTTGGCTGAGAGACAGACCACAGCGGCGTGTGTGTGTGTGTGTGTGTGTGTGTGTGTGTGTGTGTGTGAGCGAAACATCATCCTGCTGCGTTCAGACGTCTTCACACTATTGGAGGAAATCATCAATCACGCTATAAAAATACTTGTCACGAGTCCAATAAGTCAGGATTACTTCTGTACTTAGTTACTGTAGTTACTGTTCCCTCTGACGTGGACCGACTGTGGATCTCCTCCCGTTCATCTGTACAGCAGAATCCATCCTGATCTTTCCTGCTCTCGATCGAGTGGCGTCTCCTCTTCCAGGTTTATCTTTCCTGCATCAATGGTGAAAAGGAAGATGTTAGCTCAGCGATGTTAGCTGTTAGCTCGGTGATGTTAGCTGTTAGCTCGGTGATGTTAGCTGTTAGCTCAGCGATGTTAGCTGTTAGCTCAGTGATGTTAGCTCAGTGATGTTAGCTTGGTGATGTTAGCTCGGTGATGTTAGCTCAGTGAAGTTAGCTCGGTGATGTTAGCTCAGTGATGTTAGCTTGGTGATGTTAGCTCGGTGATGTTAGCTCAGTGAAGTTAGCTCAGTGATGTTAGGGCAGTGATGTTAGCTCAGTGATGTTAGCTTGGTGATGTAGCTCAGTGATGTTAGCTCGGTGATGTTAGCTCGGTGATGTTAGCTCAGTGATGTTAGCTCAGTGATGTTAGCTCAGTGATGTTAGCTCGGTGATGTTAGCTCAGTGATGTTAGCTGGTGATGTAGCTCAGTGAAGTTAGCTCAGTGATGTTAGCTCAGTGAAGTTAGCTCAGTGATGTTAGCTCAATGAAGTTAGCTCAGTGATGTTAGCTCAGTGATGTTAGCTCAGTGAAGTTAGCTCAGTGATGTTAGCTCAGTGAAGTTAGCTCAGTGATGTTAGCTCACTGAAGCTAGCTCGGTGAAGTTAGCTCGGTGATGTTAGCTCAGTGATGTTAGCTCAGTGAAGCTAGCTCAGTGAAGTTAGCTCGGTGATGTTAGCTCGGTGATGTTAGCTCGGTGATGTTTGCTCGGTGATGTTAGCTCGGTGATGTTAGCTCAGTGAAGTTAGCTCAGTGATGTTAGCTCAGTGATGTTTGCTCAGTGATGACACTCCAGCTGTTTCCCTGCAGAGGAAACTTTCTCCTGTTACCACGACATACATCCTGTCTGTGTCTGTTACTTTGTTCAGCCTCATACGCATAAAACAATGTTGGCCGACTAGCCGAGGAAGCTAAGCTGAGAAAGCTGACGACTGAGAGAAACAGCAGCCGGCTGTGTCCTGGTTCTCCTCACTGAGCTGGTTATCATCTCCTCTCCTCACACCTACGGCAACTCTGAGGGGACAAACACTTAACATCACTCTGGTTGAATCAGGGCGTTACGATGGTTGTCAGCCATCAGCGACTTCTATTCTTTTGAAACGCTGCCCGATGTGAATATAGGACCTCGACCTGACGTCTCTTCTGCAATGTGTCAACATTATTTTGTCTAGTTTAAAAACTAATGTTGATGTAAAGAAGTTTTATAACGTGGAGGCATTAAGTGATCTCTGACACTGAGCTGCTGCACATCCACAAAACAAACGCTCCTCCTGACAGAACACCAAACAGATACCTCCTCTTCGTCCTCCTCCTCCTCCTCCTCCTCCTTCTCCTCCTCCTCCTCCTCCTCCTCCTCCTCCTCTCTCCTCTCTCCTCCTCCTCCTCCTCCTCCTCCTCCTCTCTCCTCCTCCTCCTCCTCCTCTCTCCTCCTCCTCCTCCTCCTCCTCTCTCCTCTCTCCTCCTCCTCCTCTCTCCTCCTCCTCCTCCTCCTCCTCCTCCTCTCTCCTCTCTCCTCCTCCTCCTCTCTCCTCCTCCCTCCTCCTCCTCCTCCTCCTCTCTCCTCCTCCTCCTCCTCCTCCTCCTCCTCTGTTGTCGCTCTGATTACAGAGCAGACGTGCCCTCCCTCCACCGCCGATGAAAACAACTCTTTGACTCGAACCAACGACGCGAATTCAACAAGCAAATCAAACAAACCTTCAGCACACAGGCGGCCTTTTGTCTCCGCCGGCCGGGACGAGAAGAGGAGAAGGGCAGGAGGAACGAGTATCCCGGAGGTTTCTGGGGTGAAGTCACAGGGCTCTGACGGCTGAAGTCCTGCAAGAAGAAGAGAAACTTAACGTGAAACTCAAACACTAAATCTTACCGTCCCAAACGAGCTGCGAAAAGTTTGTAGTCACAGAAACAGCAGCTGAAGTCAGAGAAGAACTCAGATCATCAACGGGAGTAGAATTAAAAATACCGTAGTGTTAAAATACTCTGAAGCAAGTTATAGTAATATACAGTATACATGACACACACACACACACACACACACACACACACACACACCTGCTTCGGTAACAAAAAAAAAGTCCAACCAACCGAAGAGCGTCAAAAGAAGAAGCTCAAAAACGAACAAGACAACACTGACCCCATTATCTCTCCGCCTCATACCCTCCATGACACACACACACACACACACGCACACAGTTTTTAAAACACACACACCTTTCAGTGAACGCTGGCTGGATCCCAGAGAGGTGAGAGAAACGCTATTAGCACCCTGGGCGTAATTACAGCGACTCAGGTGACATCTTACACCGGCTGGAAAGAAAGAGTGTGTGTGTGTTTGTGTGTGTGTGTGTGTGTGTGTGTGTGTGTGTGTGTCGGCTGTCATGTTTGTGTGGGCTGAAGTCTCCTCATCGGGGAGGAAAGTTAGACAACAAAGGAGACGGAGGGTAAATTTGAGGGAGGAGAAGAAATGAGCCGACATGTCGACTTACTGAAGACCTGAACCTGATCCATCCCAGCAGGTGTGTGTGTGTGTGTGTGTGTGTGTGTGTGTGTGTGTGTGTGAGACAGAGATGGAATTTGCACTGATGAGCAGGGGCATGTAGGTGTGTGTGTGTGTGTGTGTGTGTGTGTGTGTGCTCAGGTGTGAAGTTGTGCAGTTGAGTGTCTGTGCTAAAGTTTTGTCATGGATTACATTAACAGTGTTTTTAAGGAGTAACTAAGTACTTTTACTCGAGTACTGTGTCACGCACAGTGTCTGCGCTAAGTCAGTCGTGAGTCGCAGTCGCCTCGCTGGCAGCTGCAGCGGGCTCCGGGCTCGTAGGTGGAGCAGACAGGCCGGGTGGTGGAGGAGCGTCGGGCTGAACAGCGCCAGTAAATATGGATCCAACCACGTTTTAGGATAGAATAAGAGAGAAGACTGAGCTAAACCTCCCGGCTGTAGAATATGCTAAGATGTTAGCATGTTGGTGGAGGTTAAAGTGTTAGCAAAATGCCTGCTTAAACTAAAACAGCATATGCTAATATGTTAGCATGAAGCCCTCTATCACAACATACAATATGCTAACACACAGCCTAGCTGACCACTCAGTACAGAATATGCTAAGTTGTTAGCATGTAGCTGCAGCAGCAGCGTGGTGGACACACCTGAGTGACTGAGACGCTCCAGCAGGAAGTTACCTGCTCGTCTGTGTGTATTATATAAGACTGACTGTCAGGAACAATGAATACAAATGTGTGTATGTCTCCACAGGTATCATGTGGTGTGTGATCTCCATGTCACCCCGTCCACACACACACACACACACACACACACACACAGTTTTCAGTTTAAACAGTGACTGATGGCTCTGTGTAATGAATGTAAAGGCTGTATTGTTCATTTCGGCAGTGTTCACATATTAGTGTCGGGCCCCGGGGCGAGCGAGGCGGCTAATGCCGGGCTCAGCTTTCCACCGCCACTTCAAAGAGAGCGAGGGCGAGATGATAGAACGAGGTTGCGGTGAACTGATAGACACGTTCACACAGGAACAACACACAACAGAGTGGTGAAGCCCCGACGTGTCTGTGTAGGCTAACATGTTAGCATCGACAAAGAGACGATGGGATCTTTGAATTAGTGAACATAATCTCAACTTTATGATCCTCACAGTTCTATTCATCCAGATAATCTCCACAGATGAAGCTAAATTAACTGTGTAGCAGTAAGAAGCTAATGCTAGGCTACAAACAGACGACATCACGGTCACATGACTGAAACGTCTCCACCATTAAGAGTCTTACTGCACAATTACTATCCAGGTTTTCTATAAACTGATCAATGTACAAGTTGTACAGTCAGAGTTAGAACAGTGTGTAACTAAAGTGGCTGTAAAGACGGACTAGTGAGCAGATGAGTCTCCGTGTTCGCTGTGAGGACGTTTAATGTCCCCGACAACCTCTGTAGTCTCATTCAGACACTCGTTAGCAACCGCTAACTGTTTCTAACACATGAAGAGCTTCAGGATTAAACTGTATGTTGTATTTCTGGGTTGTAGGACGACAGATGACAGCACGATATTACTCTGACTTTCGTGAAACGTCAGAGGAGTGATTGATGAACAGTGAGCGGCCATTTTGGAGCAGGATAACGTCGTACGGACGACTCGGCGTTACAACCAGACTCGAGGCGTCCACAGTGTTTGTTTAATCAGAGATATTGTCAGATATTGTGTGTGTGAAGTGTGACACTCCACCTGAAGCAACACACACACACACACACACACACACACACAGTGTCATATAAATAACAGACCTAATGAAAGGTCATGTGACGCTCCGACAGCAGTGAGCAGGTGATACATCTGACTGTATTATTACCATGATTGCTTCATGCAGAGCACCACATTATGTTTCATGTCTTTGTTTGATAAATGTCAGACAGTAATGAAGCGAGGATGTGGAGTGATTGCAGCGTCACTGCTCTCCATGTTGCAGATGATTAGCAGCTCTGCTAGCAGGCAGGCTGACGCTGCAGCGGTGCTTCATGGCCGCAGATGTTTAACGCTCGTTTATAACATATAACTTGTGTTTTAACATGTATTCAAAGAAATGAAACTTTTTATTCCACTATATTTTAAAGTGAAACTCAAACCTTTGTGTAAAAACATAATTACGATGAAAGAGGCACTTTTAAGATTTACTGTATTGTATTGTTTTCAGGTCCAACTCATTTTCAATGGGAGTGCTACGGGCACTTTTACGATAGCATCAAAATCTCTATTTTTAAAACAGTAAGAAGGCTCGACACAACATGAAACTTTGCTCGTAGTATCACCAGGGTCTCTACACATGAACACGAGCACTGAGAACATTGTTTGTGTACACAGAGTTACTAAAAAGAAGGTTTTTTAACAGCTCACGTTAGCAGTAGCTTGTTCCGCTCGCCGCCGTCCTGCCAGCGGAGAAGTGTCGATCTCAGAATGTGACGCAACATAAAGCAATTTTGATGCCATTGTAAAAGTGCCCGTAGCACTCCCATTGAAAATGAGTTTGACCCGAAAACGAAAATACAGTTCATCTTAAAAGTGCCTCTTTCATCGTAATTATGCTTTTACACGAAGGTTTGACTCAAATACATTCACAGAAAAAGCCTGGGTTGCATTTTGCGAGAGTTTCACTTTAAGTTGTCTTCCATTTTATTTTTAGTTACTAGTTACTTCACAGATTGACGTTGTCGCACAAGGTCACTCAGGCTTGTTACCACGGCAACGGACCACATGGGTCATAAAGGGGGTGGGGTCAAACTTTCCAGTCTGTAAGTTTTTATGATCATGTACACACACACACATAGACACACACACACACACACACACACACACACACAGAGGAATGTAAAGAGAGAGAGCACTGCTGTTGACCTCTCTCTCTCTTTTGTCTCTTTGAGCCAAGTTTTTGCCCTGAGTGCTGGATACATGATCCACACACACACACACACACACACACACACACACACACACACACACGCACGAACAAGTACACACACACACACACACGCTCAATCATGTTCACACAGCTTCTTCACTTACTTGACTTTCTGCAACACACACGGATTTACTTTTTTACTCATTCTCGCACACACACACACACACACACACACACACACACACACACACACACACACACATTCCTGGAGGACAAAGACAGAGGAGCGAGGTCTGTCAGAGTCAAATGTCAAACTGCTCTTAGCTTCTGTTTGCTAAACACTCCTCTGGTAATGACTTCAAATAGCATAGCAAAACATGTCTTCTGAGTGTGTGTGTGTGTGTGTGTGTGTGTGTGTGTGTGCATTTGTGTGTTAGTGTAAGTGTGTGGAGACAAAAAGCAATTGGGCGGAAAAGAGACAGAGAGAGATGAACTTTAAGCTCTTGAGAAATAAGTACTTCTAATTGGTTTGAATTGAATAAAACCATCAACAGAGAGAGAGAGTGAAAACAGACAGAAGTAGAAGTTCTGATCCAGCTTGTTTCCTCCGGTAAAGTAATAGATTACAGGCTCTGACATGTACTCAGAGTCTCAGAGTAAAAAGTCTCCCTCTGAAGGACATTTGTGCTCAAAGCTAACTGAAGCTCACGTCATATTAATAGAACTCAAAGACTATTAAAGCTAAAAGTACAATCAGTAGGATTTGTCCCAGCTGTTCCTGAACGCACCACAAAGACAGCTGATTGTTGAGTCTCATTCCCAGGACGTCAAACAGACACATGTTGGGTTGGTAAAGCGTCCCGAGCAGCAACAAAGAGACAGCACAACGCTGGAAAACAGGAAGCACTCTTGTTACATTTGTAGCTGACTGTTGTTACTGGTTGATGTTGTTGTTAATGATTGTTGTAATTGGTTGTTGTTGTTGGTTGTTGTTAATGGTTGTTGTTGTTGTTGTTGTTGTTGTTACTGATTGTTGTTGATGTTACTTGTTGTTGATGTTGCTGGTTGTTACTGGTTGTTGATGTTGCTGGTTGTTGTTGTTGTTGTTGTTGTTGTTACTGATTGTTGTTGATGTTACTTGTTGTTGATGTTGCTGGTTGTTACTGGTTGTTGATGTTGCTGGTTGTTGATGTTGTTGCTGGTTGTTGTTACTGGTCGTTGTAATTGGTTGTTGTTGCTGGTTGTTACTGGTTGCTGGTTGTTGTAACTGGCTGTTGTTGCTGGTTGTTGTTGTTTTTGATGTTGCTGCTTGTTGATGTTGCTGGTTGTTGTTACTGGTTGTTGTTGTTGTTGCTGGTTGTTGTAACTGGTTGTTGATGTTTCTGCTTGTGGTTGCTAGTTATTGTTGTGTTGCAGGTTGTGTGTCGGTGTGTTCTCCCCCTCAGCAGCAGAAATGTCCGCTTGTGTTTAAAAGTCGAACTCTCCATCAGACGAGTTCTTGATGGCGAGTCGGTGGAGGGTCGGCGGCGTGGCCACACCCTCGGCGGCGGGCCGCAGCACTCGGCGGAGAGAAGGCGGCCTGGCATTTTCTCTGCCTTCTATTTATTTCTGTCTCTATTTATTTCGTCCACACGGAGCTGCTGAGGTAAAAACATGCGGCGGCGCGTATGCAAATTCGGTTAGCTTCACATCAAGGCGTGACATTTCAGAAATGAGAAATAAATTGATATGGCCCAATTAGATTGAAACCGCCGTTGGCTCGCCACCGTCCTCCTCCCCCTCCTCCGCCTCCTCCCTCCCCCGTCTCTCTCAGCCGCTCGCCTCGTCCCAAATTGCTTTGCATTTGCCTGCTCGCATTCAGAGCTCTTAATTATATGGTGTTGTGTGGCGGCATTTGGCTGGAACAGCGAGGAGCCGGTGAGAGATGCTGCGTGGCGGTTAGCCTGCGCTGCTAGGACGCGGCTAAAAGCTTATCCCGGCGGGGGAGAGGATGGGGGACGGAGAGGAGGAAGCCGGCCGACTCGCAGCAGAACAAAGATGAAGCCTCCGGGCCTCAGCTGGCCTGAGGAGGACGAGGAGGCGCTCAGCAGGAGGACGGGACGATCACAACGTCAGAGCTGAGGACTGTTTGTCTCCGAGGACAGAACAAAAGATAACAACAGGAGGAAGAACGAAGAAGAAGATTTGCATGAAGTTTCTTCTGAAGAGGAGAAATGTTTCAAAACACGATGAAGTCAGAAAACGATGCAACAAAATGTCCGACAGAGGAGGAAGATAAAGGAGGAGGAGGACGACGCAGACATGAGACCTGCTGAGTGTTTTTATTACTGACTAATTAAAGCTGTGGAACAACGCTGTGCAGAATTAAAGAAGATCTTTCCTTCATTAAAGTTAGGAGAGCCTGGAGGAACCTCGCTCACCTGAAGGGTTCCAAACAGCTCAGCTTAGAGGAACCGTTAATAACTCTAAAAGGGTTCCTGGAGGCTCTTTTATTAAATTAATTAATGGGAGTGCAGACGAAGAAAAGAAAAGTTTATGTTTCCAACTCTTCACATTATCATTCGACTTGTAACGAGGCGACAGGAAGTCTGACTGACGGAGTTTGAGTGCTGCCTCTCAAAAGAAACCGTTAACAGCAGCGGGTAGATTGTACATGATGGTGCATTCACTTGTAGTCAGAAATCACAGCTCTCATTTCATTATGGACTTGAAAACAATGAAATTACTCAATCAGATCAAACTGACATAAATTAAACTGGAAACTACACAAATGATGCTAATCATTAATAACTATTAATCTAACTAAAATAAAAATCACATTATGTCATTTATTATGTCGGACAGACGCAGTTGTTCGCATCCTTGCTAGCTAACTGTTAGCGACATGTCTCTGCTAGCTGCACATGGCAGGAAACATAGCCTGTATGTAGCATTACTATAGCGTCAGCCAATGTTAGCAATGATGGTCGTAAAACAGCTTATGCTAACTTTCATTTTACATGTTGATAAGAAATGTTTTCCTGAGCAAACTCCAAACCCCGTGACCCGGGTCCTTGAAGAACCTTGATGTAAACCTGGTAAAATCACAGTATGCTAACATGCTAACACCAACATAAAGGATATATGATGACAGAAACATTCAAACCATCTGAGGAAAAACTCATTAACTCTGCTGCTGTAATAAAGTACTAATGTTTGTTTTCATGTTGTTTACTGTTAGCTGTTAGCACTTCCTGTTAGCAGTGAAGCTGTGGACTATCACTGGATCACTGTGGTACTGGGAAACTTAAAAACATGATGTTTCTCAGTGGAGTTCTGCACTGTCGTCTGTCTCTGATATGTAAGTGGACGTTCAGGTGTTTGTTCTTTATAGAAACGACCTCTCCTCCGGCTCTCCGGCGCCCCCTCGAGGAGACTTTTGTTTCTGTGCTTTAGTCTTTATTCTGCTGCTTGATCTGGGGTGAAAACGACGTCCTGAACGACGAGTTATATCGCTGACAAACACAACTTTTCCCCCCACCTGTCCCTCTAATGCTCATCTCTTCTGAATAGGTTGAACTTCATCTATGACCTTTGACCCCCGCCCCCCCCCACGTCACCACACAGATGTGCTTAAAAGCTCTGAAAGCTTCAGCTCACACAACAGAACCTCAGACAGAAATCAGCATCTCTGCAGAAAAACAGCTCAGATAAACAAGAAAAAATCAACAACAGAAACATCGACATCAGATGGGACGCACACACACACACACACACACACACACACACACACACACACTGAGCTGGTTTGTTGTTTGTGGCGGTCATGTTGAGGGAACACAGCGTCATTGATTTTCCTGATTCCCCGCTGTTGGCAGCAGATGTAACACACACACAAACATGCTTCTATAGGCAACAAACATCCATATCTACACATATACATTATGTACACACACGCACACACACACACACACACACACACACACACACACACACACACCTCTCTATCTCGACCTGCTGACAGCTGATTGGTGGATTAGACGAGGTGACTAAAAGCGGCGAGGTAATCTTCTCTCATTATTTCAATTACCAGGCTAAACGCAGCAATCAGCCGCATAATGACGGCTGCTGGGCGAGAGAGGGCGAGAGAGGCAGGGAGAGAGAGAGACAGAGAGAGAGAGAGAGAGAGACAGAGAGAGAGAGAGAAAGACAGAGAGAGAGAGAGAGAGAGGGAGAGAGAGAGAGGGAGGAGGTAGCAGGAGACACAAAAAGACAGAAAGTGGGAAAAATATTTGCATTGGTCTCGAAGGAAAATGCTCGATTGGAGGAGAGAGACAAAGAGAAAACAAGAGAGGGAGGGCGTGCGAGGTAGACGGAGAAGGGAGGAGATGGAGAGAGAGAGAGAGAGAGAGAGAGACAAATATTTGTATTGATTTCAGAGAGAAAAAAAGACACATTTGCTCGGCGGGGAGAGAAACAACGAGAGAACAGAGAGCGGAAATCGATGGCAGCATTTGCATCGATTTCTTGGTGGGAATACACCTTTATTTAGAGAAAAATATACATGAGAGGGAAAAACAGAGAGCGAGGAAGAAGAAGAAGATTAAACACAGAGAGAAGAAGAAGATTAAACACAGATGTACACATAGAGAAGAAGAAGAAGGTAAAACAGACAGAATAAGAAGAATAAGAAGGTGAAACAGAGACAGAAGAAGAAGATAAATCACAGAGAGAAGAAGAAGATAAAACAAGAGAGAAGAAGAAGTAGAAGGTAAATCACAAGAAGAAGGTCAAATACTTTCATTGATTTCTGTAGAAGGAGAATATTAGCTGGAGGTGATTCAAAGAATAGAGAGAAGAGAAGGTGGAGGAGGAGGAGAGGGAGGAAGTAGAGGACGAGGAGGAGGTGTAAAAGGAGGAGGATGAGGAGTGGAAGGTGGAGAAAGAAAAGGAAAGGAGGAGGAACTGGGGGAGGTTGTTGGAGAGGAGGAAGATGAAGAAGATGAGAAAAGAAGACAACAGAGGAGGAGAAAGACAAAGAAAATGAGGAAGGAGACAATGATGATGTGATGGGAAGAGACAGAAGAGGAGGGAAGGTGAAGAGGTGCAGGAGGATGACGAAGAGGAAGAGAAGAAGGAGCGAAGGAACAGAAGAGGAGAAAACAGGAAATCCAAGGAGGGAGATAAAAAGACAACAGAGAACGAGGAGGAGGAGAAGAATATAGAGAGTAAAGAAGGAGAGGAGGAGGAGGAGAGAGTTAAACATAAGTTAGATAAGGAGGAAAAGGAGGAAGAGGAGACGAAGAGTAAGAGAACAAACAGAACAAAATAAGAGTGAAACTTTCTCCGTGCTGAATAAAGAGTAATCAGATGGAAATGTCCTCTCTGTATTCCGTCTCTCGTCCTTTTCATCCACACTTCACTTTTGTTAAAGTTGCTTTTGCTGCTATTGTCGTCTGGAGCGACTCAGACGGGAGGACGAGGGACCGCACGCATCCAAATCACATCCGACAGGACAGACTGGACCAGACACACGGGTTCTGTTGGTCCAGTTCTGTTGGTCCAGTCCGTCTCTGTCGGTCACATATTCAAATGTCATGACAGAACACGTGTTGGTTCTGAGACATTCAGACCTGATGAGGGCAGATCGCAGTTAAACTGAGTTCATCAGGTCTCACTGTCAGAACTCTGTCAGAACTCCAGATCCTCTGGTACCAGATCCTCTGGTACAAGGACGTTACAGCTGGGCCAGACCGCTGCCAAGCCAGAGACCACTGTTCAAGACCGTGTTCTGACAGTCGCTAGTGTGAAACCAGCAGATATTCGAACAAACAAGATGTCAGGATTGTGTGTCTGCGTTTGTTTGGTTCAGTTTGTGTGTTTGGATGTTGATGAAGAAGATCAGCTGTGTTCAGGTGGCTCGTATCGGTACTGTCGGGCCTTGGCGGAGGTATACGCTCTACTGAGTGTCATTTCAGTTATACTCTGAGAATCAGGAGGAAGAAGTGCAGCAGGAAGTGGACCCTGTAGCAGGAAGTGGACCCTGCAGCAGGAAGTGGTCTGAACGAGTGTTTGTGGGCGGTTCTTACAGGTGAGTTTACGTCCACCTGCTTTCATACAAGACGGAGAGATGGTCTTTTAACTAATGATGATGTCATCTCGTCTCGTTGCTGTGATGACACCGACCGGAGAATTAACTCAACAAACCTGCTCGTCATGTTTGCACATCAGCGGTGGACGGACACACACACGCGTACACTGACATTTTATTTTGTAGGGTCTCTGACGAGCCGTCTCTTCCTGTCTCTCTATCGGTGTGTTTGATTGACAGGGTGGACAGATGCTGCTCTATAAACAGGTAACCTGATCCACAGAGCCCATCTGGTCACAGCTCTGTTCAATTCACACTTCACACACACACACACACACACACACACACACACACACACACACACACACACACACACACACACACACACACACACACAGATATAAAAACATACACACCCACACCAGTGACTCACACGTTGACACACACACATGACATAAAAAGATTCTCTCTCACACACACACACACACACACACACACACACACACACACACAGACACACACACACACACACACACACAGACACACACACACACACACAGACACACACACAGACAAATATGGACCAGCATCAAATAAATATGGAGAGGACACACACTGTGACTCATGCACACACACAAACACACGAGTGGGAGTTGTTGTGTGTGTGTGTGTTTGTGTGTGTGTTGTTGGTACGATGTGAGTCATGCGTCACCTGGGCAGGTCTGAACTCTGGAGGGTGTTGTGATGCTGCAGGATGTCAGACCTGTCCAGGTGACGGAGCGACAGGATGAGCAGGCGGCACGACAACATGATGATCGTCATGACGACAACACCTTTTCAAAACGGTCAAGGTGGAGGCAGAGTTCAGAGGTCGTTGGTCCATATTCATTAAAGCTCAACTCATATAAACACCAACACCTCCACCCACTGATGTCCGTCCACAGCTGGACACTGTTCCATCATCTTTACACAGACCTGTCTCCATCATCTTTACACAGACCTGTCTCCATCATCTTTACACAGACCTGTCTCCATCATCTTTACACAGACCTGTCTCCATCATCTTTACACAGACCTGTCTCCATCATCTTTACACAGACCTGTCTCCATCATCTTTACACAGACCTGTCTCCATCATCTTTACACAGACCTGTCTCCATCACATCTTTACACAGACCTGTCTCCATCATCTGTACACAGACCTGTCTCCATCATCTTTACACAGACCTGTCTCCATCATCTGTACACAGACCTGCCTCCATCATCTTTACACAGACCTGTCTCCATCATCTTTACACAGACCTGTCTCCATCATCTTTACACAGACCTGTCTCCATCATCTTTACACAGACCTGTCTCCATCATCTTTACACAGACCTGTCTCCATCATCTTTACACAGACCTGTCTCCATCATCTTTACACAGACCTGTCTCCATCATCTTTACACAGACCTGTCTCCATCACATCTTTACACAGACCTGTCTCCATCATCTGTACACAGACCTGCCTCCATCATCTTTACACAGACCTGTCTCCATCATCTTTACACAGACCTGTCTCCATCATCTTTACACAGACCTGTCTCCATCACATCTTTACACAGACCTGTCTCCATCATCTGTACACAGACCTGCCTCCATCATCTTTACACAGACCTGTCTCCATCATCTTTACACAGACCTGTCTCCATCATCTTTACACAGACCTGTCTCCATCACATCTTTACACAGACCCGTCTCCATCATCTTTACACAGACCTGTCTCCATCATCTTTACACAGACCTGTCTCCATCATCTTTACACAGACCTGTCTCCATCATCTTTACACAGACCTGTCTCCATCATCTTTACACAGACCTGTCTCCATCATCTTTACACAGACCTGTCTCCATCATCTGTACACAGACCTGTCTCCATCACATCTTTACACAGACCTGTCTCCATCATCTGTACACAGACCCGTCTCCATCATCTTTACACAGACCTGTCTCCATCATCTTTACACAGACCTGTCTCCATCATCTTTACACAGACCTGTCTCCACCATCTTTACACAGACCTGTCTCCATCATCTTTACACAGACCTGTCTCCATCACGTCTTTACACAGACCTGTCTCCATCATCTTTACACAGACCTGTCTCCATCACGTCTTTACACAGACCTGTCTCCATCATCTTTACACAGACCTGTCTCCATCACGTCTTTACACAGACCTGTCTCCATCATCTTTACACAGACCTGTCTCCATCATCTTTACACAGACCTGTCTCCATCACATCTTTACACAGACCTGTCTCCATCACGTCTTTACACAGACCTGTCTCCATCATCTTTACACAGACCTGTCTCCATCATCTTTACACAGACCTGTCTCCATCACGTCTTTACACAGACCTGTCTCCATCATCTTTACACAGACCTGTCTCCATCACGTCTTTACACAGACCTGTCTCCATCATCTTTACACAGACCTGTCTCCATCACGTCTTTACACAGACCTGTCTCCATCATCTTTACACAGACCTGTCTCCATCATCTTTACACAGACCTGTCTCCATCATCTTTACACAGACCTGTCTCCATCATCTTTACACAGACCTGTCTCCATCATCTTTACACAGACCTGTCTCCATCATCTTTACACAGACCTGTCTCCATCATCTTTACACAGACCTGTCTCCATCATCTTTACACAGACCTGTCTCCATCATCTGTACACAGACCTGTCTCCATCATCTGTACACAGACCTGTCTCCATCATCTTTACACAGACCTGTCTCCATCACATCTTTACACAGACCTGTCTCCATCACGTCTCTCCATCAAAGACCATTGAAACCTAGTTTTCACTGGACAGGAAGTGTTTCACATACAGTAATCTGAAAAGTAACTAGTAACTAAAGCTGTCAGACAAATTAAAGTATAATATCTGCAGCTAAATTTCTCCTAAGGGAGACAATAAAAGCAACTAAGTGACTTTTGAGTGTGATGTATTTGTTCTTGAGTAATCTGACGAGCTGGAAACAAAAACCTCCGTCCGTGTTTCATTCATCTGTCTGCTGTGTTGACGAGTTTGGTCCATTTGTCTTCAGTGTTGCTGATATCAGAGGGAGTCTTCCTCTCACACACACACACACTCCTGTCTGATGGAGGGCAAGCTGAGACTAATGGCTACCCAGGATGCATTGTGGCACTCGTACGCACAACAAGCCGAGACTCATCCTCCTTCCTGTTGTTGCCACGGTAACCACAGTTTGAGAGAAGACACGCAACACCTGCACGGCTGATGGTGGCGTGTTTCTGCATCCCTGCTCTTCCTCACCTTCTGCCAAACACCACATCCTGTGTGGTTACACTCACGTCTCTCCTGTTCGAGGCAGCTACACCGCAATACACAACCAATCAAATCGATCGATCGTCAGCTGATAGAGAGGAAACATCCAGAGAAAGTCCCCAGACTGCTTTAAAATTCAGGCAGTTTAGTGAGTAGTTGAGTTTGTAATAAACTTGTCTGTTTGTCCCACTGATGGACGGGTTCATTTGCATAAAGAGCAGGAAGTGACATGTGATCTCAAATGGTCTGTGATTAGTTCACATGACTTCTCCCAGCATGCTTTGCTCTTTCACTTGCATCATATTATTACACCATGAAGTTTGCTCTCGGCCCGGAGCTCCCTCTTTATCTGAATCATCGTCGCCTCGAAAATTTCACAAACTGACTGTCTGCAGCCTTTTATATGTAAAATGCTAACCGCTACTCGCTAATTACTGACTCTTCAGCCCTTTCCACATTGCCCTCTGTAAGCTAATGGCTAAGTGTTACCACGACTCCAGTCGTACAGTAAGCTACCTCCACAAGCTAACAGTTAACAGCTAACCAGTAATTATGAACAGCACCTCCTGCTTCACCCTGAAGGACTTATCATGTTGTTTAGCCATTAGCATATGCTAGCACGCTGCCCTAGCATGGCGCCGAGCTCGCCCTGTGGTGCGCTGGCATTTCAAAGCGGTAATTATCACAAACTGGTTGGCAAATGCTACTTAGCCTCGGCCGGGGGTCAGAGGAATTATGGGAGAATGAGTCCTGAGAGTCAGCGGGGGCGTGGCCGGGTGGCGGCGGAGTGCTTTGTTTTGGATAATGATAGATTTTAGCTGCAGGTCACTTCACCGCTCTCTCACCTCTTCACTCTCACTCACTCTGCTCATTTCCTCTCCCCTTCCTTTCTCGCTTCCTTCCCTCATCGTTTCCTTCCCTCCGCGACCCCCTCCATCCCTCCTCTTCCTCCCGTCCGCCCCTCCGTCCTCCCCCCTCTCTCGTCCTCCTTCATTCCTTGTTTACAACAAACATTTCCAGTAAACATAATAACAGAGGGCACCAACCTGTTGCTAGGCGACAATTACAGGAACAACAGCGACGCAGGGCAGAGTGTGTGTTTGTGTGTGTTTGTGTGTGTTTGTGTGTGATGAGCGTCTCGCAGTAAAAGCAGGCGAGCAGCAAACAAACAAACAAACAAAGAAGAAACAAACGCTGTTTCCTGTCGACTCTCATCAGGTTTCTTCCTCCTGTTCTGATCCGTGAGGCAGACCGAGCCGGGCCCTCTATTCAAATAACACTTTAGTTTTGTTCCAGAGCATGAAGTTTACTGCCGACAGCTTGGTGTCTTTACTTCCTTGTTGTGATCCACTTCCTGCTGAAACAGGATGTTGGATTTGGAGGTTCACAAACTTCAAAGCTCAGTGTGACAAACGGGAGGATTTAGATTCAGAGTTTCTCCTGATAAACTGAGTAAACCTGAGACAAACACGAGCTTCAACGACTGTTTCTCTTTTTTCCTTGATAAAATAACATATGTGTTGTTTCCTCCGGTAAAGTAATAGATTACAGGCTCTGACATGTACTCAGAGTCTCAGAGTAAAAAGTCTCCCTCTGAAGGACATTTGTGCTCAAAGCTAACTGAAGCTCACATCATGTTAATAGAATTCAAAGACTATTAAAGTTAAAGGTAGAATCAGTAGGATTTGTCCCAGCTGTTCCTGAACGCACCACAAAGACAGCTGATTGTTGAGTCTCATTCCCAGGACGTCAAACAGACACATGTTGGGTTGGTAAAGCGTCCCGAGCAGCAACAAAGAGAGAAAATCAGAAACTCTCTGCAGATAAAACACAGTAAACTAATAAATAAACTATCAATGTTGAGCAGCGAAGAGCTGAAGACCAACTGAAGGTTTCACGGCATCTGGTTAGACCGACGCTGATGGCAGAGGTCAAAGGTCAGAGAGGCTGCTTCTTAACTTACACAGGCCACACACACACACACACACACACACACACACACACACACACACACACACACACACCATATAGAAGGTGTACTATCAATTTACATGAGGGAGATTTTTAAGGATCACTGAACGACTTGCTCTCACACTTACACTTCACACACACACATGCACACACACTTCCTCTGGATGAAGACTGAAGCTGTCAACACACACACACACACACACACACACACACACACACACACACACACACACACACACACACACACATTCCTTCAGCTGCTGGTGGATTGAGTTGAAACCTCTCAGCTTCCAGATGGCACATCTCAGCTCAACATAATGTTTTTTCTTCAACCTTTATTCGTCTCGTGGAGCGTCGACAGACTCCAGTTTCACCTCGTTCATCAAGTGATTTATGAGCCGATTTCTCAAAGTCTTTACACCAAATTCAATAATGCTAAATAATGCAAAAATCTGCCTGCAGATCAGCTGTAAACACAATCACACAGTCTGAAAGTTCACATTTAATAACAACGAAAATTAACATTTAACACATGTGAGGAAATATTCAGCTGCAGGCAGAAATATCATTTTCTAACCTCAGTTCACTGCTGACTGAGAGAATCAGGAGTTTTACACTCTTTATACTCACTGGCACTAACTTTTATATACTATTTTAAAATAGTCAAAAACAGCCATAAAACTACATGAACGTGCATAATTTCCATGTTTAAGACTTGAAAAGCTGATAAAGAAAATAAACATCACTTGATGTGAAATCTCATTGGTTAAATGATGCGTCAATCATCTGGAGTCTCATTGGCGGTTGTTGGCTGGAGGGCGGGCATATATACAATCTGCTGAAATGAGCTGTCAGTCAAGCGGCTGCGGTTTAGAGCGATAAAGCCGTCTGCAGTGTGAACGAGACGAGACTGTTTTAAAGATGAACGTATGAAATCATCTGATCACAGTTCAGACGTCTGCAGGAGCTGAACACGAAGCGTCTGACGGAGGTTCAGATGAAGGTCTCACATTATTGACGGGCAACGAACCAACACAAACACCAAACTGCTCTGAAGCCAACACGATGTCAGGACGCCTCTCTCGCTCTCCTGCATGTGATCCACTCTCTGTAATAGACTCTCGACCGTCCGTTTGGACTAAATAGTGAATATTGTGTGTGATGAACTGTGTGGATCGATGCCGCTGAGGCCTTCTCTTCCTTTAATGACTCTGGAAGACATTTATTAAAGCGAGCGGGCAGGAAATCGATCCTAACCAGACTGCAACCACATTACTGCCTCGCCCACGTGTGTGTGTGTGTGTGTGTGTGTGTGTGTGTGTGTGTGTGTGTGTGTGCACTGACAGACTCACAAATATGAACTGAACAAGCTTCAGTAGATCTGTGGTGCTACATTATCTGCTGCTGTGTTCACTGTCAAAGGAAAAGGTGGGAGTTTTTTGTTGCTGTGACAGAAGTTAAGTTCCAACATTTGTAAGTGTCAGAACACTTTCAGTGTTTTTTCCTCGTGACAAAACAAAACCGGTCGGAGCATTTTCAGATGTGGTGACAAAACCAGATGTTTTCACACATCAGGACTTTTTATAAAGCAATTGTCTATCACAACAAGATGAGATATTTCAGCCATGACATCAGGACACTTCCAGCCGCGTTTCTGCCATAAAACCTGACACTTTCGATGAGACAACAGGACATTATCAGCGCTATTCTTCACAAGGAGATCAGATATTTAGACGAGATGTTGGAACACTTCCAGCTGTGTTCTGGTGACAGAACCAGGTGTTCGTCTCCTGACTGCAGTGCCTTAATCTAAAGAGGACATAAGCACAACATCGTCACAACGTAACAGTTCAGGTGCAGCGTTTGGGAGCTAACACTTTCCCTTCGCTTCCAGTCTTTGTGCTAAGCTAGGCTAAAACTATTCAGACTGTAAACTTTCCTGTGAAGTGATCGATAATCCCACAGGGCCTGAACGCAGCACAATGTAGACAAAAGAGAACATGCCAGAGTGTGTGTGAGTGTGTGTGTGTGTGTGTGTGTGTGTGTGTGTGTGTGTGTGTGTGTGTGTGTGAGGACAGAGACACTTTGCTCTGCAGTAAACACTCATCTCTTATTAACACACCGCATCTCTAAAACATGAAGCTCCGGCCGGCGGCGGAGGATCTGTCGTCAATCCACATCAGACTGCGAGGGAAATATTTAACACACACTCTGACCTGCACACACACCGACACACACACACACTGACAGAAACACACACACACACACACCACATGAGTGTGTGTGTGTGGTCAGGGGAGGGTAATATCTGCTGACTGATGGCGGTGACGACAGGAAGGTCCTGAAGCAGCCATCAACTAACCCGACTGTAAACAGAGAGAGAGTGTGTGTGTGTGTGTGTGTGTGTGTGTGTGTGTGTGTGTACATTGATTAATTGATTGATTATTATCATGTTATGATGTCAGGTTGTCGTGGTGACGAGGCACAGCTGTTACGAGAGGGTGTGTGAGAGTTTGGAGTGAGTTTTAAAATGTGTGTGTGTGTGTGTAGAGAGAGAGAGAGTGGGCGAGCAAGCTTGTGTCCTGTTTGTTTGTTTGTTTGTTTGTTTGTTTGTTTGTTTGTCGTGGTGTGTTTACAGTCACTGAGGAAACAGGGGAAATCAGAGCATTTGTCTCCAGACAGACTCAAACTGTCTCAACTGTGTGTTTCTGTCACACACACCTTCCCATCATGCATTTCACTCTCTCTTTCAGACTAAACTGGGTTTGTTCTGCATCTTCAGACACCTGATACACACAAGATATCTGCTGTGTGTCTGTGTGTGTGTGTGTGTGTGTGTGTGTGTGTGTGTGTGTGTGTGTTTGGAGGAAATCTGATTGCTGTTATGGATTTTTTAAATCGCTCTTGAGGTTTTCAGGAAAATCTGTCAACTTGTGTTTTTGCACTTCTGTGGTCACACACACACACACACACACACACACACACGCACACACACACACACACAGAAGTGATGATATCTTGTTTGTATGATTCAGTCAGACAAATGTCATCAGATTGTTCAGAACACAAATTAACTCACTGAATTTCCTAAAATGCTGAAATATCCCTTTAGTTGGCATTTTTAAAATCACAGTTTCGTGTTTCAGATCGATTTAACAGAAAAACAATTAACTACAATATCATCTGAGCATCGACCACACTGGAGGTGTGGTGACCTCGTTAACGTCATCATCATCTGTTCTGATTCTAAATCTGACATATTTCCAGTCAGCTGTTTGTCCTCTAAACAGAGCGGCGCTGGACAAGCACTGACCCGGTGTGAGCCGACCACAGAGCGCAGGGCAACGTTTGAATAAGTTCTATAGGAAAGTTCTGCTGTGCTGAACTGATCAGATGTTCGTCTGGTTCTGGGTCAGTATGAGGAGAACAGGAGCAGAAGTGCTGCCGGCTGTCCGACCAGAACCAACATCTGACCAGCTGCTGCTGGAGCTCCTGTCTTATTATTCACAACAGACAGAAAACTACTTTCAGAATGATTGTGTCTTCTTGTTGCTGTTGACGACCAACAGAGACCCAGAGAGTTTGAGTTCACTGATTTAAGGGTTCTACAGAAGTTCTGACCCGCAGTCCGTCTGTCAGCTGTGGTGCTGGGTGGACAAAATAACGGGGACACTGTAACAGCAACACAAAGGACTGCTGGGTTAGTTTAATCTGTCTGCTAATAAATAATAAAACAAACATTTTGTAAAGGCTAAATGATAAGAATAAATGTTGGTTTGTGCAGATCCTGAAACAGCTTGTGTCCCCTCACCTCTGACCTCTGACCTCTGACCTCTGACCTCAGTACAGTGTGTTTCCTGTAACGCTGATCTGTGAGCGACTGCAGCTTGTTTTACAGCTGACCTCAGTGTGAGTCACACACAGACCGTGAAGCAAAACAAACATGTTAATGATGTGAGGGCGGGAGAGTAACTTCCTGATGAGGACAGAGAGAAGAAGAAGAAGAAGAAGAAGAAGAAGAAGAAGAAGAAGAAGAAGAAGAAGAAGGAGGAGGAGAGCGAGGATGGAGGAGGATGTAAAGCGAGCTGTAACGTGAGAGACAGAGGTGCGAGTTAATGTGTCCATCTCTCTGAGTGTGTGTGCAGTCTATTTATCCATCACAGTGTGTGTGTGTGTGTGTGTGTGTGTGTGTGTGTGTGTGTGTGTGTAAGGCGATTACAGATCTGGAAGCTTTGGTTACACTCCCCTCTCTCATCCTGCCATCCTGCCCGACCGAGCGGCGGTGGGTTTGATGGTTTTAGTGCCTCTCCGCTCGATGCAAATCTCATCACCAGTTTTTAGACACGAGCGCTGGGAAGCGACAAACAGAAACCGGAGAGAGGCCGCATTAACGCCGCCGCGGCTCCTTCAAGAAAAGAAAAAGGAAACCAGAGGCTGAAAATATGGCGTCGGGTTTCAGCCGTTTGGAAAATATCCTCAATTTGATCAAAAATTTATAATGTGACTTTTAGAGCAGCTCTGGTTTCCTGGAGGCTGCTGCTGCACATTACACAGCTCCTTTAATGTGGTTAACACCACGCCGCCTGCACTCTGTGTGTGTGTGTGTTAATGCAATATGAGGCTGTGTGTGTGTGTGTGTGTGTGTGTGTCAGTACGTTTACAATGTGAGTGGTTTTAAAGGATTAGTTCAACATTTGGGGCGATACGATTCTGTTAAACATGAAGCTACAACCAGCAGTAGCTTAGCTTAGCTTAGCTTAGCTTAGCATAAAGAGTGGAACCGGGGGAAACAGCTAGCCTAGCTCCTTCCACAGTTAAAGTCAATAACTCTTCTAAGTTTTTCCACCGACAATTATTTCATCTTATTTTAGCTGAACCGTCTCAAAAGAAGCTCGGTTGAACTTTTTGATCACGCTGATCAATAATATGGTTATCAGACGGCTGATCACACTTTAGCTTCTCTCAGGAACACTTGAGGCTTCAGTCACGTGTCTGACAGTGAATCAGGCGGTGGTGCTGAAATGTAACTAAGTATATTTACTCAAATACTCCACTACATTTGTCTGATAGCTTTAGTTACAAGTTACTTCTCATGCTCCGCATAATTACATTTTATCTAAAACCTCATTAACATGTTTGTGTCTTCTCTGAGGCTGTTTGTCTTCTCTTCAATGTATCCATCCCAAAATCAACAGGTTTGTTCTCAAACTTCTGAAACTAAACTGACAATTCTCCTTCTTCTTCTTCTTCTTCTTTTTCTCCTTCTTCTTCTTTTTTTTCTTCTTCTTCTTCTTCTTCTCCTCCTCCTCATCTGTCCATCCTCATCTTTGCAGACATTTATCTTTTCCGTCCTCTCCTGATTCACTTTCATTAATTTTTCCTCCCTCCTCTCCTCCCTCGTCTCCTCTCCTCCCTCCTCTCCTCTCCTCCCTCCCTCCCTCCCTCCCTCCCTCCCTCGCTCTGTGTTTATGTTTCACTTCATATCGAGTTGTTCCTCTGCTGGTATCAATATTGTTCGCTGCCTCCGAATCAATAAGCAGGAATAAAAACTTTACCGACCCAATCAATTACGCCCACTTCATTTTCATAACTCGACTCCATCGTCCTCGTCGCCGCGACAACAGGCTGATGAGGCGGATGCTCTCCCGGGACGCTGCTCCTCCTCCTCCTCCTGCTCCTCTTCCTCCCCCCTCCTCACCCCACCCTCCCTCCTCGTCCCCCCTCCAGCGTTGCATTAAGTCCAGAATTGTTAACGAGGTATCGGATTCTGCGATGATGGACGCTACAACGAGACACTTTGAGGAAAATCTGAGGCCGGATCGGTTTACGTCTAAAACGACGGGATGAGATCAATAACAATATTTTCCCTGGAAAACAGCCGCCTCTTCCCCTCCATAAGCACAGTCTCCCCCCTCCCTCCCCCCTCCTCTCTAAAAGCCCCTCCACATTCATATTTAATGGCGGGGGGTTAGCAGGGTTAGCAGGTTGCGCCGTTAGCGGCGGCGGCGGAGGGCTAATACGCCGACAGCTGTGCCGTGTGCCGGGGCGAAGACGCTGTTTGGGTCCACCGGGGGAGGAGGAGGGGAGGCTGGGAGGAGGGGGGAGGTCAGTGTCAACGGCTAATTGGTTCCTTGGCAGTGACACTCGATCCGTTTGATCCAATCAGAGGAGGCTGAGACAGGATGGAGACACAGAGTTTGAGGCTTTGATGAAGTAACAGAAACACGTCGTAATGTGATGAAATCCAAACTGCAGCCTCAGAAACGACCGCGGACTCAATCAGCTCCTCCACCGACTCCAAAAGTCAATATCACATCTTTATAACGTTAACATGATGTCATCAGACGTGAGCCGGGCCCATCAGACTCACACTGGACAGAACAACTTCCTTCAAACACGGTTCTGATTAAAACCTGCGAGTCGGTTTGTTTTGTCTCTGCAGAGCGAATCTCAGCTTCTGAAAGTCGTCGAACAAAACAACATCAAAGTTCAGATGAATAAGTCGAACCGACATGTGCACGGAGAGAGGTCCAATTCTTTCTCCTGGTTCTGAACCTCTAAGTTTGAGCAGAACAAAGTTTTAAAGCTGCAGAATAAAACATTTAAACATCAGAGTCGAGTCGACGTCACGAAGATCAGATCAAAGACTTCAAGAGACTCTTGAGTCTGTCAGCCTCTCGACCCGAAACACAAGTACTGATGAAGAGGGGTCACACACACACACACACACACACACACACACACACACACACACACACACACACTCACACACACACACACACTCACACACACGCACACACACACACACACACTCACACACACGCACACACACACACACACACACACACACACACACACACACACTCACACACACACACACACACACTCACACACACACACACACACACTCACACACACACACACACACACACACTCACACACACACACACACACACACACACACAGCAGGGTTTACCCTCTGCCGCTGTGTTTCGTCTGCGGGGTCGAGAGGCAGATTAACCCTCTGATGCCGTGGTGACATCATCACTTCCTGTCGGTCAGCTGACCTCACAGTTCAGATTAGCGGACCGGACGATCCTCAAAAGAACACAGACAACAAAAGTTTGACCCGCAGACGACCTGAAGCTTCTCAGCCTGAATGAGATGTTTGACCTCAAAGAGATTCAGAAACACGGAACATTCAGGCGCTCCTGAACGCACCACGACTACATGTTAGTCTGACTTTACTAAAATAAACTACAGACTAAATCCAGTTCAGCCAAACTGGACCAAACTAAACTGAACTTGATCAAACCAAACACAATTAATCTGAACTCGAGACAGAAACAGATAAAGTCGACAGCTGAAACGATCGTTAAGAAACTATGTGAATAATTCACACCTGCAGCCTTCACAGCTCCGCCCACACGGTCTGATTGACAGGCATGTTCTGAAACAGGAAGTGAAGTGGAGGATCTTCTCGTCTTGTGATGTCTGAGACACAAAATGGCTTCCTGCTGCAGAGACGCTGTCAGCAATTAGAGCGAGTTTAACACGTCTTTGTCCCGCCGCAAATTACCGTTCACGGCGCTATTAATTTACAGAGTGTGTGTGTGTGTGTGTGTGTGTGTGTGTGTGTGTGTGTGTGTGTGTGTGTGTGTGTGTCCTGCTGAGTTACAGTCAGATCCAACACAGATCAAACTGGGAATCACGTCTCATTAAATCTCTCGTCATTGTCCCTCATCCATCTTTTCACAAATGATCCCCAGCAGGTCCCGGGGATCCCGAGGTGTTCCCGGCCCAGATGACATCACAGAACAGGATCCAAAGTTGCCGCCAATAAGAAACTGTTGATAATTGTGTTAAATGTGTTTGTATAAAAATGTGACATTTTCACTGCTCGAGCTGCAGATGAAGATTTACTGACGTGTAAAATGTGAAAAAAGCAAATGAACGTGACGAGGGAGACGCCATTTTGACTTCACTCTCCCGCCCTCACACACACACACACACACACACACACACACACACACACACACACACACACACACACACACACACACACACACACACACACACTCAGCCTCCTTCACCAAACGGCAGTAATCGGCAAATCTGTCACTTTTCACCACAGGTAGCGATATAATACAGCCTGTGATTCATTTTAATGAGACACTTTATGAAGGAGAAATATTAGAGAGAGAGAAATAAAGTGGAGAGGAAGGAGAGGAGGGAGGAGGGGAGAGAGGGGAGGAGAGAGGGAGACGAGAGAGGGGAGGGAGGAGGGGAGGAGAGAGGAGAGAGGAGGGAGGGGAGGGGAGGGGAGGGAGGTAGAGCATTAAAAGCATGTAGATGTCTCACATGAACCAGACTCAATGCTGAAAAACAGCGATTTAAAACCTGTTGTCACTTTCTGAGCAGTTCTGTTTCAGTCCGAACCAGAACATGAGGCCGTGTTCCGGACGGGTGACGACCGGACCCCTGCTGCCGACATCAGCCGGTTAAATCTTTAAAGACAGAGAAGAAGAAAAGAGGACGAAGCTGCTTAAAGTCTTTTAGGAAAAAACTGTTTAACCTCCAGCGACCTGCTGACTCTGATTAAAGGAAGATTCCACACTTTTTCTCCTGTCGCCCTGCTGTTTGCCCCAACACACACACACACACACACACACACACACACACAGGAAACACAACCCAAAGACTCAGCAGGTAGGTGTGTGTGTGTGTGTGTGTGTGTGTGTGTGTGTGTGTGTGTGTGTGTGTGTGTGTGTGTGATGCGTCCTGCCGTGTGACTGACCTGCTGATCGTCCTCAACACTAATTAGCAGCTTTGTCTTTCTCACTGCTGGCAGCTGAGCTCCGCCTCTGATTGGCTGTGAGGAGGAAGTAAACACACACACACACACACACACACACACACACACACACACACACACACACACACACACACACACACACACAGCTTTTGTGTGTCTGGAGGAAATGACTGTGTCTCTTTGTGTCGTCGGACTAAAGACGTTTGTGTTTGCAGGTGAGCTGCTGCTTCTTCTTTTCTCTCGTCCGTCAACACGTCCACACTTCTTCACCTCCCTCCGTCGCTTCCTCTCTCCCTCCCTTTTCCTTTCATCCTTTATGCTGAGGACAGAATAAAGACGTCCGTCTGTCCGTCAGCTGGTTCACGACATCAGTCGAGAGTGAAATCAGAGTGATTAGAGGTGATTCAAACCAGAGACCACTGTTCAAGACTGTGTTTCCACATCTGTAACTGTGAATCACCAGGATATTGATCATGATGTTTTCTGGCTGTGTTTGAGCCAACAGAACCAGAACCAACACATGACGGGTTTCTAACTCTTATCAAAGGTTTCTGTGCCTCAAACTAAGCGGAGCATGAAGTCCAACAGAGCAGAACATCAGAGCAGCCGAGAGCCTAGAAACAGTCCAGGATCCTGATATTTACTCAACACGAGGCGTTCACGGGCCTGTCGTACAGAACTGGGTCTTTAAATGTTATTGTTTAGTTATTATTCATGTAATGACTGCAGCTGGTTCCACTCTGGTCGAGGATCCGCGTCCACATGTTTCATCCAGACGACGTCTGTCTGCTGATGTTGACCCGTTTCAGACGAACTCCACAAACACCTGAAGTCTCGCAGGTCCGAACACTGAAGGTAAAACCTGAGACTCACACAGTCACTGTGAGCTGCAGGTGTGTCGGCTAAAAAGTACTTTCTGTCTTAATAGATGTCAAACTTTACGCTCACATGTGCTTTTAATGTCGATATTTTATGACTTTTACTTTTCCAAAGTAATATTTTAAAACTATAACTTTACTTTTACTCAAATACAACTTTGGGATTATTTTTACAAAAGTGCGGCGTCGCAGAAAATAACTTTAAATACCAGATTCAGATTCAACATCTGTCTCCTCCTCCTCTCCTCCTCTCTTCCTCCTCCTCTCTTCCTCCCTCCTCTCCTCCTCCTCTCCTCCTCCTCTCCTCCTCCCTCCTCTCTTCCTCCCTCCTCTCCTCCCTCCTCCTCTCCTCCTCCTCCTCTCCTCCTCCCTCCTCTCTTCCTCCCTCTCCTCCTCCCTCCTCTCTTCCTCTCTCCTCTCCTCCTCCCTCCTCTCTTCCTCCCTCCTCCCTCCTCTCCTCCTCCTCCTCTCCTCCTCCCTCCTCTCTTCCTCCCCTCCTCCTCCCTCCTCTCCTCCTCCTCTCCTCCTCCTCTCCTCCTCCCTCCTCTCCTCCTCCTCTCCTCCTCCTCCTCTCCTCCTCCCTCCTCTCTTCCTCCCTCTCCTCCTCCCTCCTCTCTTCCTCCCTCTCCTCCTCCCTCCTCCCTCCTCCTCTCTTCCTCCCTCTCCTCCTCCCTCCTCTCTTCCTCTCTCCTCTCCTCCTCCCTCCTCTCCTCCTCCTCTCCTCCTCCTCCTCTCCTCCTCCCTCCTCTCTTCCTCCTCTCCTCCTCCCTCCTCTCTTCCTCCCTCCTCTCCTCCTCCTCCTCCTCCTCCTCCTCCTCTCCTCTCTCCTCTCTTCCTCCCTCTCCTCCTCCTCTCCTCCTCCTCCTCCTCCCTCCTCTCTCCTCCCTCCTCTCTCCTCCCTCCTCCTCCTCCCTCCTCCTCCTCTCTTCCTCCTCTCCTCCTCCCTCCTCTCTTCCTCCCTCCTCCTCCTCCTCCTCCTCCTCCCTCCTCTCTCCTCCCTCCTCTCTCCTCCCTCCTCCTCCTCCCTCCTCCTCCTCTCTTCCTCCTCTCCTCCTCCCTCCTCTCCTCCTCCCTCCTCTCCTCCTCCCTCTCCTCCTCCTCCTCCTCCTCCTCCTCCTCCTCCTCTCCCCTCCTCCTCTCTTCCTCTCCTCCTCCTCCTCCTCCCTCCTCTCTCCTCCCTCCTCTCTCCTCCCTCCTCCTCCTCCCTCCTCCTCCTCTCTCCTCCTCTCCTCCTCCCTCCTCTCCTCCTCCCTCCTCTCCTCCCTCCTCCTCTCCTCCTCCTCCTCTCCTCCTCCCTCCTCTCTCCTCCCTCCTCCTCCTCCCTCCTCCTCCTCTCTTCCTCCTCTCCTCCTCCCTCCTCTCCTCCCTCCTCCTCTCCTCCTCCTCCTCTCTCCTCCCTCCTCTCTCCTCCCTCCTCCTCCTCCCTCCTCTCCTCCTCCCTCCTCTCCTCCCTCCTCCTCTCCTCCTCCCTCCTCTCCTCCTCCCTCCTCTCCTCCCTCCTCCTCCTCCCTCCTCCTCCTCTCTTCCTCCTCTCCTCCTCCCTCCTCTCCTCCCTCCTCCTCTCCTCCTCCTCCTCTCCTCCTCCTCCTCCTCCTCCCTCCTCTCTTCCTCTCTCCTCTCCTCCTCCCTCCTCTCTTCCTCTCTCCTCTCCTCCTCCCTCCTCTCTTCCTCCCTCCTCTCCTCCCTCCTCCTCTCCTCCTCCTCCTCTCCTCCTCCCTCCTCTCTTCCTCCCTCTCCTCCTCCCTCCTCCCTCCTCCTCTCCTCCTCCTCCCTCCTCCTCTCCTCCTCTCCTCCTCCTCCCCTCCTCCTCTCCTCCTCCTCTCTTCCTCTCCTCCTCCTCCTCCTCCTCCTCCTCCTCTCCCACAGCTGACTGATCAGCTGAGGGTCCTGATTGTGGCTGTAAAGCCTCCTGCGGTCTCATTATGAGTTCCTGTTCAGAGCAGCTCCACCTGTAGCCTCTCTCTCACTGTGTCTTCGGGGGTTAAACCCACAACCCGCCGGGTGTCTCGTCCTCCTTTGTGACGGAGGACAAAGCTCCGTCCTGCCGTCCCTCTCCGCTCCTTCAGAGGGACAGCGGAGCGAGTCGGCGACCCCGAGACGAGCTGTCAGCGTTTGACGAGGTCGCCTTTCAGACGCAGAGAACAACACTGGTGTGACATGAGTCCAAATACCAGAACCATCATCATCTTCACCTTCATCAGCAGGGAGAGGAGGGACGGCTTCATCCGGGCCGGGCCGCTCAGGAACTTTCTCACGAGTGCTGAGGAGAAACAGCAGCAAGATCACATCTTATAAAACGTTTGACTTCATGGGACCAGATGTCAGATAACAACTGCTCAGCAGTCAGAGAGGAGAGAAGATGTTCTGATCCGGTTTGAACTCCTCCACCATCTCACACGTGATGTTCGTCCACTTTAAAGATCATTTTTCAACTTACTAAACTTTCTGTTTGCAGAAAAATAGAATGAAAACAGAACTGTGTCGTTTTCAAGAGGAAATGTTGATATTTACAATATTAACGAGGTGATGATCCAAACGAGCTGCTCTCAGAGGAAAACAAGGTTCCACAACACTGTGTGAAGACAGAGAGGTGGCAGGGTCCGCCACGTGTAAACACAGCACAACAGTATGAATTGTGTCGTCCTCTGAGGTCAGTCTGATTATTTTACTTTCTCTGCTCATCAACATTTATTGTCCTAAACTACAGACTGCTCCTTTAAAGGTCCAGTGTGAAGGAGTGAGAGGTTCTGGTTCTGACTCTGGTTCATCATTCATCACAAACACAGAGCTTCATCTTCTGTTTTATTACAGTCACATCCTAAACATGAGAGATGTTAACCTGTGAGGCAAAAACAACAGGAAGTGTGATGTCACTGAGTGATGTCACTGAGTGAGGTCACTGAGTGAGGTCACTGAGTGATGTCACTGAGTGAGGTCACTTCCTCTTCCTCTCCTCACTCTTCCTCTACATTTTCGTTCTTCCTCTCCTTCGTTACGTTGACACAGTTTGAATTATTCAGATTATTATTTTCCAGACTTTTGGTGTTTGACTCATCAGGATCGTCTGAGTCACGTTCTCATATTTGAGTGAACTGTCCCTTTAAGTCGTGTACTTGAGTAACTGTACTCAGTTACTTTCCTGCACCTCCAGGCCGGCGTGTTAATGCTTCCCGACTCGGTGTCGGGTCGTGTTTGAACTCGTCGCCTCTCCGCTGTGAACTTCAGACGCTTCGGCTTCAAATAAAGACGAGAGAGACGGAAAAGAAGGAAAAGAGAGAAAACAGGATCTGAGTGGAGGAATGTCGCGGCCAGCAGAGAGAGTGTGAAACCTGTTAATCCTCTTACTGTCTGTTTTCTCCTCCGACATGTTAACCAGGCAGAGCAACACTAATCCTCCAGAAACCACCGAGGAAGAAGCTTAAGTAACACGGCTGCAGGGGAGGAGACGCGGGGAGAGTGGAGATCAGGAAACAGGGGGGAAAATTGGGGGAGGAAGAGAGAAAGACGGGAAGAAAACAGAGTAAGGAGAGGAAAGAAGTAGAGGAAGGGAGGGAGGGAGAGGAAGGAATACAAGAAGGAAATGAGAAGAAGAAAAAGGACAGAAAGAGGAAGTGGAGAAGGGTGGAGGAAAAAGGACACAGGTGGGAAAAGGAAGTAAAGAAGGGAAAAAGGAAAGAAGAAAAATGAGGGAGGAAGTGTGCTCGTTAGTCAGAAGGAAAGAGGAAGGAGGAGGAATGAAAACAGAAACTGAGGAAAACTTGGAGAAAGTGGGAAAGGAAGGAGTCAGGATAAGAGGACAAGGTAAGGGAGGGAGGGAAGGAAATAAGGAAAGAGGAGGGATGGAGGATGTTTATATTTCATCTGTTTCCTCTCCTCATCTTTCTTCTGTATAACCCTCTTCTTTCTTTCTTTCTTTCCTTACTTCCTTCTTTCCTCCTCAACCTTTCTCTACATTTCCTCTTTCCTTCCTCACTTACCTCCCTTTCCTCTCCTTGTGTTTCCTTTATTTCTGTCTTCCTTTCCATGCTTACTTCCTCTTTTTCTCCTGTCCTTTCTCTCGTTCTATCTCTTCTTCTCCTCCCTTCCCCTACATTTTCTCTCTTCATTTCCTTCCTCACCTTTCCTCTGTATTCACCCTCTCCTTTCCTTATTTACTTCCTCATATTCTCCTATGTGTTTCTCTATATTTCCTCTCTTACTTTCCCTTATTTTCCTCATGCTTCCTCTGTTTGATCTGTCTTCCTTTCCTTCCTCACTTCATCTTTCTCCTCTCCTTCTAACTACACTTCTCTTGTTCTGTTTTTCTCTTCCTTTCCTTCCTTCCTCTCTTACTTCCCGTCCTCTCCTCGTGTTTCCTCCACATGTCTGTCTTCCCGTCCTTCCTCCCTCCTCCTCTTCCTCGCCACATTAGCCAGGAGGGATTTGTTCTCAGTGTGAGGCCTCCGTTGTTGGTTTTTCCTTTTATTTCCCAGAATTTAAACATGGTGGGCGTTTAGCTGATTTCCTCCGCCAGCTCCTCAACTCTGATCCATCTTAAGCAGATCTGCGGCACCACTGAAGAAGAAACACTGCGGTCGCTAAAGATACCTCCCGATCAGAGCGAGGGGAGGTGAAGAAGAACACATTCTGGCTCTCGGCCCGGTTCTTCTTGGTTTTTTCAGTCCGACAGATATTTGATGTCTGTGCGACAGAAGTTAAATTTACTCTCAGCAGCGGAGGTGTAAATATAGACGAGTCTGGAGCTCGTCCATCGAAGCTTCGCTCGGTCCGGCTCATGATTCAGGACGGTGTTTTCAAATACCTTCATGGCTGGAAAAATAAACATTGAATTAATTAAAGTAAATTTAAAAGGCTGGGGTTTTTTTTTTGGAGACAGTTTGTCTTTCGCTCTGTAATCACAGAGACGAGGAGAGTTTTTAAACGGATCGTCGCTCTGATGTCGACAGTGTTACAGGTGAAAGTACTCAGATCCTGAACTTTACTTACAGACCTCCTGGTGGTCTGTCGAGTGGACACGCTGCTCAACCAAACTCCATTCTAAAAACAGCTGTTTTAAGGGTCGGTCTTATTTATTCACAGTAAAAACTGTAGTCACGACTTTACAAAGACTCTGTTTAGATTCGCCTCCATCTACAGACACGACCGGCTCACACGTCACTCGGTGACATCACTGACTCACCTGTGATGAGGTGTTTGACACAGACGGACTCGTATGACGCACGGCTGCTTCATCTACAGCTCGCTAACGTTAATTATATTCTATAGATAACTAAAGTTGATTCCTGAAGCTAACATTAGCTCAGCTGTCTTTTTATATTCCTGCTGGTGAGATGAGCTTCACCTCCACCTGCATGATGTCATTACTCCAAGAAAGTAATGCATTACTTTACTTCTTTACTCCCTGCAGAAGTCATCAGTTAAACTGGTGGTTGAATATCTGTTGCATGACTCTGCACCGTCACCTCAAGACGCCTAACGAGGGCTGGTTGCCATGTCCTCATCTGTTTTTCACGTTTTTGGCGTCTGAATCTAAATTCAGTCTTCAAACTGTTTGTTCTTCGATTCTGTTTCCAGTGGAGTCCAAACACATCCGAGCTCGCCCTGTTCGTATCGCCGCGGATTTAAATAATTATCTCCCGTGTGTAATCACAGCCGGCGCTGCAGACTAAACTCTGATGTTTCACTTCGAGGCAAACTTGGACTTTCTTCAGTGCGATTCCCAGCAGGAAACTCCCTGCGCAGGATTTATGATGAACTCTGACCCGAGAGGACGCGGCGCTCCGACACACACTCATCCATTAAGATCCGATATCAGCCGACACACACATCTACATCCAACCTGAAAGTGAATACTGCAGGTTGTTCTCGTCTTTCCTCCAGTCTCAACACGTCAATCAGCACACTGCAATTAGCTGGACACCCCCACAACACACACACACACACACACACACACACACACACACACACACACACACACACACACACAGTAAAGGAGATGTCATTGGACCACCCGACCCTCCGTTCACACCACAAGAGTAACAAAACACGTAACTGTGCAAAGAAAATGACACAATTAAGTAAATTCACAGTATAAATCTGGTTGTTTTCGTCTCTGCACACCAAACTCCATTCAAAAATCTGGCACTTTAACACCAACATGTTTAACAGCTCTCAGTGTCGAGTGTTTGTTCGTGCTGAACTTTGAATTTGTGGCTGAATTTGTTCTAATTATATCCTCCATGTTGTTTCAGTCGGCGGTCATCGGTCAAACACTTGGTGAACAAAGTGTGTGTGTGTGTCTGTGTGTGTGTCTGTGTGTGTGTGTGTGTGTGTGTGTGTGTGTGGTATTGGCCTCGGCCAATCTGTTAAAAAAGCAAACGTTGCTAATTCCTCGTCGCTCTCTATTACCTCAGATGTTTCCCCGGAGACAAGCAACACTGATGGACGGGTGGAGAGTGTGTGTGTGTGCATGTGTGTGTGTGTGTGTGTGTGTGTGTGTGTGTGCATGTGTGTGAAAGGTGTGTGTGCCGAGTGCTGATGGATTATGGGAAACCCTCTGGATGGTATCAAACCAAAGACTCAACAACAGCTCAACACCTCGACAGCCCAAACAGAACGAGCCCTGAGCTGCGAGCGACTGCATCTGCAGCTTGTTTTAGTCGGCTTCTCGGCCCAGACGGGTGGAGTTACACGGATCAGGTGTTCTCTGGCAGTCGTATGCGAACTCTTTCACGACCCGTTCTTATTTTAGACTGCGTTTGGTCTGAATCAGAGAATGTTTTGACCTGAAATCTGCAGTGTTTTCCTCCTTTGCTGTAGTTTCAAATAGAGAGTGAGCAAGAGAAGAAGCTGAATAAACTCAGTGGCTTAAACGTCTATTCTGTGGCATGAAAGTGGCAAAGCTGTAATATTTATAAGAACTGCATGATGTTTAAAGCAATGCAGGTGGAAAATCAATGAAGAAATAACCGTCTGCAGCTCTGCAACCAACCAGGACAACCTGACACCATATTTCTGCACAAACAAGGGAATGACTTCGTGTTACACGTGCTGAATTTACAAGACGACAGAAATTATTAAGAATTTCTCGCAGACATTGTTTCACAAAGTTTACAAAGTTTCTCTGAACTCAACAACCCACTAAAATCCAGGATTTGTTAAAGCAGTCTGGGGCTGATCCGCTTCCAGGACAGAGATCTGATCTCTTCAAGATAACCAGGACGTGAGATCCGATCTGTTTTATCGACCATGTATCCAGAACCAGAACACTTCTTATTCCAGGTGTGAATATGGTGATAGACTCACGCAGCGTCTCCACGCGACGCGCTGAATCATCACCTTAAAATGAAACTTACTGCAGACAAGCAGGACTGGTAGAACCACAGGATCTTTGGACTCACATCCATCTGTCCCACCGGTCCAGTCCGGTCCGGTCTGTTCAGATGAATCAGTATGTTGAAATACCAAAGTTGTAAATAAACAAACTGATTGATCAGCAGCTCCCATGTTGAGGTAAAATTGCTGTTTTTATTAAAGGACTCTGGTGGATTTGAAGAGAACTCGACAGCGTCACTCATCCAAAGTCACGCTGTCAGACGTGCTCGTGATATTAACAGTAGTTAATCTTCTCGTTAGCGGTGTAAAGCTACGCCGTTATGACTCAGAGATCATATGATGACATCAGAGGTGTGAGGACGTGTAATCGGAGTTTAGCTGCTAGTTCTGCACAGCGGCTCCAAATCTCGCTCAGCGTTACGTCTAACGTTTGGAGGTCGTTAAGGAAAGAAAACTGTAAAGCGTCTGATGTTTGTGACGTCCGTGAACGATGTCGCCACGCTGCAGCCGCCGTGTTGCTCGAACACGCGCTCGAGCGCCTAATGTGGATTCATCCGCCGCTGAAAGTAGTCCCGACCGATGCACCCCTGAGTCACACCGCCACATTCACCACGCTGTGCACTGCTACTCTCCACTTACTGAGCATATGTATGAAAAGAGAGATTTGGACTTTATAAACCCCGCCCACTCACAAAGCCCCGCCCCCTCCTCGCTCCTTATCGCAGCCAGTTTTTCAGCCTCTGCAGAGCCGCTCGAAACCATAGAAGAAGACTCGTACAGTGGCCACCGCCGCCGCCGCACTGACCTCTGACCCTGTTGATTTGCTGCGTGGTGTTTATGAACAGGAAGTGAAACTTAAGTGAATTTAATAGCAGGACTGGGAATAGATGGAATAAAATGGCCCTCATCAATATTGATGCTGTTCTGTTAATTAGACTTCACATCTCCGACTCACAGAAACACACTGAGGGCACTGTGATTGGACAGCCGCCACCGCCTCACTCTCAGTGTGTGTGTGTGTGTGTGTGTGTGTGTGAGGACAGACTGAGGGCACCAAGCATTGGACAACAGCCACTGTGTGTGTGAAGCAGTGTGTGTTTGTAAGTGTGAACGTGTTTGTGTTTGTGCGCGAAATCGGCGACACGCTGCAGCTAATAAGGAGGTTTCTCTGTGTGTGTGTGTGTGTGTGTGTGTGTGTGTGTGCAAATAAATCAGTGTGTGCATGTCTGTAACTGTGAGTGTGTGTGTGAGAGTGTGTGTATGTGTTTGTTTGTGTGTGTGTCCGTCGTTGAATGAATCCAGCCAGGTCCATCTGTTTGGCAGGAGACATGAATGTGAGGCCATCTGTGCTCTCACAGAGTGTGTGTGTGAGTGTGTGTGCGTGTGTGTTGGCCCTGAGGTGCAGTGTGTAAGAGGCAGAGGTGATAAGAGCATACATAGTCACACACACACACACACACACACACACACACACACACACACACACACACACACACACACACACACACAGTGATCCCAGCTTGTCCTGTATGAGAAGTGAGAACTTTAGCGTCGTTTCACCCGGAGTTGTAGTTAATAATCATGGTGTGTGTGTGTGTGTGTGTGTGTGTGTGTGTGTGTGTGTGTGTGTGTGTGACAGCTGATGCTCACTGCTACACACTCCGGCACAGAAGAAGATCCAGCAGGATGTTGTGTCGTTGTGTGTTTGCAGAGCAGGTGTTTGTGTGTTTACAACAGTTTTAACAGGTCAAGACACTGAACTGAAGAAGTACTCGGATACTTTACTTCAACTACTCATGCCACACTGTAAAAATACTCAACTACAAGTAACTTAACAAACGTAGTGAAGCTGAACCGATATTTTCCTCCGAGATGTCGAGTAGAAGATAAAAGTTCAGGCACCTAAAGTACTTGAGTAAATGTACTTAGTTACATTTCACGATTGTGACCTTCTCATCCTGCAGGAAACACAATCACAAACATCTTTGACCCAGATTCAGCCGGCCGTGTGAAACTTTGATGTCCAGCAGAATGATTACAGAGGTGATTCACATCTGGAGCCCAACGTCGCAAACATGTCCAGAAACACAAAACAGGAACAGAAACCTCACGTACGTCTGCTCCTCCAACGTCTCAGACATCCTGAACACGAGTCGTCTGATCGTCCCCACGATTTACTACACAACAATTTACAGCTTTAAACACGCCCACGAATACCTGGTTCTCACAGAGAGAGCCAGAAGTTAGCTTAGTGAGGAGAAGTGGCCAAAGCAGCTGAGAAGCAGTTGTAGAAGAAGAAGAAGAAGAAGAAGAAGAAGAAGTGTAGTTTTACTTACTGTGACCTCGAACTGATGATTGATCAAACTGAAAGACCAGAACGATCTTGTGACTTTAGCTGTGTTTAACTAGCTAGCTCAGTTAGCCGAGCAGTTAGCGGTCCTATCAGTGTTCAGCCCCTCAAAACCAGAGCTCCTGTGGAAGAGACTTAAACACCTCTCCTAGCTACCTGCACAGCTAACTGAGCTAACTATTCAAACAACAAGTGAAGCTGTCTGTCATCACTGAACTCCCTGAACTAAAAGAAGAAGAAGAAGCAGAAGAAGCAGAAGAAGCAGAAGAAGCAGAAGCAGAAGAAGAAGAAGCAGAAGCAGAAGGAGCAGAAGAAGAAGAAGCAGAAGAAGCAGAAGAAGAAGAAGCAGAAGAAGCAGAAGGAGCAGAAGAAGAAGAAGCAGAAGAAGCAGAAGAAGAAGAAGAAGCAGCAGAAGAAGCAGAAGAAGCAGAAGAAGCAGAAGAAGAAGAAGCAGAAGAAGAAGAAGAAGAAGAAGCAGAAGAAGAAGAAGAAGAAGCAGAAGAAGCAGAAGAAGCAGAAGAAGAAGCAGAAGAAGCAGAAGAAGAAGCAGAAGAAGCAGAAGAAGAAGCAGAAGAAGAAGCAGCTGGCACACAGCGATGGACTGACGCATCAGTTGAAGCAGAAACAGTTTGGAGGATGTAAACAGAAGACGGAGGAGCTTTACTGTTTTGACTTGTTTTGTCATTATTTTGTTTGTTTGGTTTTATTTTAGCGTTCATCTTATTTTCCTCTGTTGATACAGAACGACCTGTTCTGTTGTTCCAGCACAGAGAGATCTGTACAAACAGACTGCACGACTGGAGAGGAGGAGAGCAGATAGAGAGAGCAGAAGACGGATGGACAGAGGAGGAGGAGGAGGAGGAGGAAGAGGAGGAGGAGGAGGAGGAAGAGGAGGAGGAGGAGGAGGAGGAGGAAGAGGAGGAGGAGGAGGAGGAGGAGGAGGAAGAGGAGCAGGAGGAAGAGGAGGAAGAGGAAGAGGAAGAGGAGGAGGAGGAGGAGGAGGAGGAGGAAGAGGAGGAGGAGGAGGAGGAGGAGGAAGAGGAGGAGGAGGAGGAAGAGGAGGAGGAGGAAGAGGAGGAAGAGGAAGAGGAAGAGGAGGAGGAGGAGGAGGAGGAGGAAGAGGAGGAGGAGGAGGAGGAGGAGGAAGAATGCAGCGGAGCGAGATGATGAAGAAAGAGAAGAAGACGTAGAAGAAAAAGAAAAAGAAGCATGAAGGAGACAAATTGATCTGTGGAGGTCGGCCAAGTTCAACAGCTTATAAACCTGGAGAGACTTCAACACACACACACACACACACACACACACACACAGCTGGCCGCTCAGGAATAATAAACGCTCTCAGAGTTTATTTTCTCAGCAATCGGAGCTGAAAGAAGAATTGGACGAACATCCACATGACCTGCAGCAGTGTGTGTGTGTGTGTGTGTGTGTATGTGTGTGTGTGTGTGTGTGTGTGTGTGTGTGTGTGTGTGTGATGTCTGCTGAAATCTGTCCCGTAGAGTAAACACACACTCAGAAGGTAACGTACACATGCAGAAACAGCTGGTAACACACACACACACACACACACACACACACACACACACAGTACAGCTGCACACCGTCATATCAACACATGATATTTAAATGACAAAGAAATCAAAGCAGAGGTGTGTGTGTGTGTGTGTGTGTGTGTGTGTGTGTGTGTGTGTGTGTGTGTGTGAGGCAGTCCTGGGTACTGAATGAGAGCGTCATCATCTATCCAGATGTCGGGGGTTGCACTGCATTCTGGGTAATGGAGTTTTTTAACAAACTGCAGCCAATCAGCTTTAACTCAGAAGATTCACTGAGCGACACGTCGACTTCCTGTTTATCTTTATCAAATCAAACTCAACCTCTGACCCTCAGAACCTTCAGTCACACACTTCATCAATAAACTGTTCATGATGCCAGCGGGAGTTTATCTGTGACAGCATGTAAAGAAGAAGAAGAAGAAGAAGATGTGGAAGAGATTTAAACACCTCTCCTAGCTACCTGCACGGCTAACTGAGCTAACTATTCAAACAACAAGAGAAGCTGTCCATTATCACTGAATTCCCTGAACTCAAAGTAGAAGAAGAAGAGGAAGAGAAGGAGGAGGGGATAAGACTTCATGTGTGTGTTGTGTGTGTTGTGTGTTTTGTGTGTGTTGTGTGTGTTTTGTGTGTGTTGTGAGTTGGATGTCTCACGTCACAATTTGATGCTTTTATTTTCAGATTCTCCACCGTTGATTTATTGATCTGCCTGTGAGCCTGTGGAGGATTAACGATGTAAACACGCCGACGTGTTAAATATTGTTTACGTCTCTAATCTCCTTCCTGTTTATTTGTTTTTGTTTGAGATGTCAAAGTAAAAGCACACAGAGCTCTGCTGACTTCCTGTTTCTATAAGTCCTGCGGAGACATAATGTATATGATCTATATGTTCAGCGCAGACAGACAGGCAGACAGACAGACAGACAGGCAGGCAGACAGACAGACAGGCAGGCAGACAGATCAGCTGGGGCAGGCGTGACCTCATCAGCTCCATCTGCAGTCGGCCTCCATGTTTAGCCTCCTCATATATTCTCCTCAGTATATATAGACTCTTATAGACGCACGCAGACTGAGTGCCAGCAGCACCGAGGCCTCCTCCTTCACCTCCATCTGTCTCCTCCTCCTCCTCCTCACCCCCGTCCACCACTGATTGACAGCCAACCTCAGGTGGAGAGGCGGGAGGGGGGGTGAGAAAAGGGGGAGGAAGGAGAGGAGAGAGAGGAAGTCAGAAAGAGCAGAAGAAGAAGAGATGTGAGAGTGAGAGAGTGACCTTCAGCTGACAAAACACTGGAACCCATCACACACATCAGAACCGGCCCGGTCCAGGAGTTCTGGTGTCAAACGTGTCCCGTCAGACCGATCCAGGCTCGGTTAAAGTCACTGTGATGTTTGTGTCCTGCAGCACCGCACAGAAACACTGTGACAACAATTATATAAGATTCAATAATCAACAAGTTTCATGAGGGAGAAAAATAAACTTTATTAACTTTGAATACAAAGAGAGCAGAGTTCTGTTTCTGTACATGTTGGACGTCTGAATGTCTGTTAATTCCTCATTAAACCTGTTTATTATAGAAGAAGAAGAAGAAGAAGAATTCTTTTTGAAACACCAATACGATCACAATATCAATGCTGCTGATTTGACGGCGAGCACAGACAGAAAACAACATTTCTTTCGAGCGACGTCAATTTTTCTGACCCGTCGCGCCACGAGTGAAGCTGTCTTCCAATCACGTGGTGTGAACCGGACGTCTGGTATCGGCCTGCATCAACCAACACCAGACACAGAACCATAAAGACGACATGTGAAGAAGAACCGACGGGGAGCTGAAGCCGTCTGATCCACCTGAGCTCTCTTCAAACCGCCGCCGTCGTTTTACTTCACGCCACACAGCAGCTGATCTGCCGCCGCCATCGGTTAGTTTGGATGTTTCAATACGTCACCGCAGATCGGACCGGGACCGGGACCAGGACCGGGACCCGGACCTTCTCCGAGTTCTGTGAGTGCTTTTCATTGTAACGTGATAATATACTAATCAGAGTGCGTTACTGCAGATTTGCATCTCTGCAGGAGTGAAGACGTGTTTTCACTCTGCGGCCTGCGTTCACATACAAACTGAATATTTAAACAGCTGCAGGACGACACGACACTTCAGACACTTTAATATTTAATATTTAAAGACATTTATCAATATCTTCTGACATCAGAACCATCAGCTGCAGCCCTGATGTGAGTACAAGTCTGATTTGGTTTGAGATGTTTCGGATTTCTACGATGTGAGTGGACGATTTCAGGAGAAAAGGAAGGAAAGAAAGACCAGAGGAAGGAGAGGTGGGAGGAGATGAAGAGAAGATGATGGAGAGACTGAAGGATGGGGCGCAGGAGAAAGGATATGAGAGAGGAAGGAGGCGAGGGAAGGATGTAGGGAGCGAGGGAGCAGTGGAGGTATATTTAGAGCGTGACAGATTGTGTTCCTGTGTTTGAGCGTCTCCGACTTCAACACGTTTATTGATAGACGACAAGGACGAGGAGGAGAGAGACGAGGAGGAGGCGGACATATTTTTAATGTCCTCCGTCGTCCTGGACTTCCTGGTTTCTATTCTCGGGACGCGGCGGTCCGCAGGTTGTTTTTAAGGTGCGCTGTCCCTTTAAGGAGGCCTCTGATTGGACCAGCAGATGGTGATGAATCGGTTGGACGAAAGGTTGGACGGCTCTGAACCGTGCGTCCGTCAACACAGATGAAAAAGTGACGCAGGCAGACACATCACCGTCTGACACACACACACACACACACACACACACACACTGTTCAAAACACACAAAACTTTATTTAAATTAGCAGAAAGTGTCTGAACGTTCTGAACAATCAGGCTGGATGTGGATTAATCGCTGTACAGTCACAGCATTGTGCGATTTATTAATTATTTCACAGTCATTTACATGAAAACTACAGTGACACACCGCGTTTCTACGGTAACCACACACACAACGACAACATCACACGTTACAGGCTCCTGCGTAGGAATACGGACGCTGTGTGATCGAGGGAAGGTAGCGCCAAAGGAAAGACGTCTGACGGCAACGAACAGCGCCAATCATTTTCAAAATATGGATGGATATACATTATTTTCTGTGGCTGAAATACGTCCTGCAGTCGGCGCCGTTCTGTTGTTGTTAACTGAAGTGAAAGAATAAAACATTTTCAATCTCGCTGCAGTTTTGCAGAACAGACTCGTCTTCACCGTCTGTGAGCAAACAGTCTCTAATTAACGCTCTCTGACAGTGAAACAACCCTCGGCTGACATTTGACTCTTCACATCAAATGTTTCTTCACTTTTAATCAGCGGATTGCGTCAGAAACATAAAGATCCAGTAATCACTGATAACAGGCGGTTATTGCCGACCTCAGACTGACGGGGCTGCAGGTTTAGCTCACCTGAATCAAAATGAAAACATAATAAAACTCTCACTCTGACATCTCGACGTTAAACTCAGCTAATAAAACAGAAACCTGGCTCAGGGGCAGCGAGGATCAGAGGGAGAACGTGTTTTTGTTCCATTTGAGTGAACTGACCCTTTAAAGGGAGTTAAAACACGAGGCAGATTTATTACCGGCGTCTGTTTCTACGACCTCACCTGAACTCTCTCTGCAGGCTCTCACTGTGAAACTTCCTTCTCAATGGTTTGTTGACTTTTATTTTGAAATCCCTGATAGGGCCGCGTCTTATCGTCCCGTCCTCCTCCGCGGAGAGTTCCCAGCAGGAGAAACAGGATCGGGAGGATTACGGCGCCACACTGAAGCTCTTTGTGGGGAATCTAAATATCACGTCTCGTCCTCGGTTACACGATGATTTCACTAATCTGCTGCTAAGTGGTTTTTAAGCAGCTCTGCAGACAGGAAACAGGTAATATCTGCCACCGAGCAGCACCTGAGTCAAATGTTTCCATGTGACCACGACTCGGACGTTATCAGCCACCGCCGGCCTGCGGAGGAATGACACTAACTGCATGTTGTTGAGTACTGTAACTAAGAAGATATCTGAGGTACTTTCAATGACGAGTTGATTATTGATGAGGCGTCACACCTGCAGTAACGGGTCACGGGCCGCGTCGTCAGTACTTCCTGTGCGTTTGTCGACGGCGTGCGTGGGCGCAGCGTAAACACGCTGAAGCTAGCCGTGGCATTAATCAAACATGGAGCCGTCTCCTTCTCAGACATTAGCGCTCCATTAGCCGATAATCTGGCGGCCACTCGGCTCTAATCAGCCCTGTGCTGTAATTAGAGGCCCGTCGTACGTGTTCAGCCTCCGCGCACAACAATAAAGAGGTGGAAAAGGAAATTAACATGTAATGACTACAGAAAGAAATAATGTGATTAAGTTCCAGCGTCTTCAGAGAGAGAGAAGAAGAAGATGTTGAGTTTATATCGCCTGCGTGTGAACGTCTGTCAAAGCAGACGAGTTTAAAACAGTCGTCAACGTGTTTCTGTCCTCAAACACGGTGAAGGAGGAAGGTGATCGCAGCCGGAGAGGAAGAAGCTTTAAATGCTGATAATTCAGTTTAATAATGTCTGAAACATAAACCAGACTTCAGCTGATTGTATTCTGTTTGTTTCAGAGCCGTCCTGACCTGAGGAGCTGCGGATCGTCTGTGTGAGCGGCTTATCACGACTCATATTTATTTATAATTTAATATTTACTTTTATTTGTGTGTCAGGCGGCGACCTCGAGTGGCTGCAGTGATTATCACAGGAGCAAAAGAGGAAGTCAGGAGACGGAAAGTCGCCTGTGAGTCCAGTTAACTTACGTCACGTACGTCAATGTGATGATGACAAGAGAAACATTTATTTGACGTGTACGTTATGAGCCGTACGGCCGCCAGCCACCAGGCGACGGAGACGGCGAGCCGCCATGTCGTCCATCCGAACCTCCAACAGAATCTATCGATAGACGATGTCGGACTAACAAAGTCACAGCTGTTGGTTTTCTTTACGCGTGCCGCGCCACACCTCCGTCTTTATTGTCGCCTAGCAACAGCGCCTCATGACTTAACCCGCCCAAAGCGTCGAGGCGTACCTGTCCTCAGGTGTCGGTGACCTGCCGCCCAAATCACGAGTTTATCTGCGTTTGAATATTTTAGTAACCGAGTGTTTAATTCTGCTGTTTGCAGATTTTCACCGCGACGACCACGTCACACACACACACACACACACACACACACACACACACACACACACACGCTCTGCTGTGATGTATATGAGGGTTCAGGGTTAATAGCCGAGCTGTCAGTTTGACGGGCCATACCTGTGTGTGTGTGTGTGTGTGTGTGTGTGTGTGTGTTAATAATAGCTTGCTAGCTGTCAGTGCAGATGAGGGGTGTGTGTCAGGAGAGCGAGCTTTAAATGCTCCTCGTCAACCCGCTCGCCGCACAGAGTGACAGGCCTGCAGAGTGTGTGTGTGTGTGTGTGTGTGTGTTAGCATACGTTAGCATGTGTTAGCCTCTCCCATAAAGATGGAACATGCTTCAGACGTGTGTGTGTGTGTGTGAGTGTGTGTGTGCTCGCCCGTCGTCTCTAAATGGAAAACATCGTGCTGAGCAGAAAAGCAGCCCGTGTCAAACTACCCATCATGCCGCATGAATGGCCTGCTCTCGCTCTCTTTTCTCGGCGCCGGCGCTATTATGAGCGAGCGAGCTGAAATATTATTATTCTGCTGTTATTAAGCTCCAACATGTCAAGTTTAAATCATTAGCTTCTCCCTCAGAAAACACCAAAGACTGTATTCACACAAAACACCCGAACATGCGCTTCTCATCACAAAAACATCATGTGGCTTCTCGACGGTCGGAAAAAATCTCAGTGAACAAACGCGTCACGTCTCCTGAGAGAGCAAAGGTGCTTCTCCTCCATCGTACCTTCATACTGCGTCCTCAGTGGAAATGAATCTCGTCCTGCAGCATCAACGTCAGCGAGCGTTCGCTTTAACACTTAACACGACTGTAAATGTCAAGGAGACGATCAAAATTCATCAAGACGGAGCGTCACCGCCGTGCAGCGAGTCGGACAAACGAGTCGAGGTCGACCGCAGCTCCGGTCACAATACTGGATATTTTTAGAGACTCTTCCATGTTTTGATGTTTTCCTGAAGTGTTTGTGTGCCTGAACTCAACGAGCATCGACACACACACACACACACACACACACACACACACACAGCAAACCTTCATGTGAGTTCATTCTTTATGAGACTGCTACAACAAAAATACAGATTGTTACTGACTACACGTGGAAAATATAAAAGTATGTTACTCCACAAACTAACCAGGGAGAAATCAAACAAATGGAATAAAAGAAGCCGGCTGAAGAACACGACTGTCACACGTTATAAAAGCTCATTTAAAACCAGCAAAACACTCAGAACGATTTAAAACTGATTGCACTCAAACGACCTGTTAGTGCTGTGAGCAGTGGTCGTCTCCTCCGACTGAGGCCTTGTGTGAGAAATAAAAAGAAACGGAAGCAAATTAAAATACAAAAGAAAACTTAACGACAAAACGCGTCGAATAAATGATCTAAGTTGTAACCTTGAGCGGAGACACGCAGGTGGATCTATGTTTATGAAGAACCACGTCACTAAAAACCTGATTAATATCCTTAATAATCAATCAATCAATCAGCAGTTCCATCAGCAAACACAGGGAATCTCACAGATTGTAAATAATTCACTTAATTTAATACCACGAGTGAAAAACAAACGTTTCCTCCATGAACGTCTTCACTCGTCTCTGATTCTGCTTATGTTGATCTGATTGGTTGAAGTTCAGCAGGTGATGATGGACAGATGTTTCATCCAATCACCTGCCCAGTATTTGCCAAGTATATGTAACCAACCACCTGCAGGTCAGGCGTTCCTGCTCCTCTGAGGATGAACCTCCATGCTGTTGGTCCAGAATACTGTCGTCCTCAGATATCAAACATTCCCTCATCATCTCTCTCCACACTGCTGCTCCTCAGAGGATGAACCCTCTCTGTTCCTCCCGTCCGTGTCTGTAAGAACATCAGATTCATCCTCCTGCACAAGAGCACTGCAGCACAGGAGGAATCAAACTCGTGACGGAGGCCCGGCTAATGTTTCCTGTCAGCGCGTTTGAGCAGCAGCTCATCTAAACCCCCCGACTCTGTGAGCGGAGCCCCCGCCGAGCGCCGAGCAGCCGGTGTCAAAGTAAGCCTTCAGCCGGATGAATGGCCTGCGGCCTTTTGTTCTGCGCTGCTATTAAGAAAGACCACGCTGAAATATTATTATTCTACTGCTCCGAAATATGTCAGATTAAATCGTTACCTTCGCTGAGCCGCACACAAAAGGCACAAACACTGGAGCACTTTACAGCCCCAGTCCAGGATGTTTTTTGAGTTTTCTGAAATATTATTATAAAACCATTGTTAAACTGCTCGGCAACATGACAGCTTAAATCATCACCTTCGCGCCGGAAAAATAAAAGGCGCAAATGTACTGCAGAGACTTAAAGTGTAACACTGGAGTAATTTGGGCTCTTGAGTCGCCACCAGCAGCAGGTTGCACGACTACGTAACCCGCCGCCAACCTGCCGCCGCCGCCGAGCGAGGTTTAACATCCACACAGCGGCTCGTCTCTCAGCGAGCGGCACAAATAATAACAGTTCAGACATTTAAAGTGTCGGAGAGCGAGCAGTCACAATGAAGTGCAGCTTGTGTAACATGATGAATTTCTCTTTTCAAAACGGGGCGAAAAAGCGATTTAATGAAGTGTTAACGGAGAGACGGAGGCGTCGGATCAGACGACGGAGAGGACGAACAGAAGAAGAATGCAGATGAAACAGCTGAGAGAACTGAACGATGAAGTCTCGTCCACACGGTGACCCGCCGCGGCGGCGAGGGGAAGCAAAGAGAAGTCATGAACGCTGTCAGTGCTGTCGTTATATCTTCATGATTGATGCTGGAATTAATTGATCTGAACTTGTTTTACTGACTGTTAGAAGTACAAATACTCAGTTACTCTCCTCCAGTAGATGCTTCATGTCTCTGTTCTCTGAGTATCTGTGAACTTTCTCCTCCTCACAGCTTCAGAACAGCCTCGTTACTTTAGTTTGATGCCTCTGAGGTGAATTCTGGATTCTTGTTATTTCCCAGCATCAGCAGACTGATGTGGACCTATCAGAGCACATCACGCACGGCAGACGCAGCGAGACGACACAAAGACGTAAAAGCCGTAAGAAGCCGTAAACAGACGGAACGTTTCTGGTTTCGTCAGCCTTCGTGCTGTGAGAACTGCTTCCTGCTCTGCTGATGTTCAGGAAAAGATCATTTTTGGCTTAAAATACTCAATAATAAAAATTCTGAAAAATATCCAGTTTTGTCGCCACAGACAAACTCATAAATATGTAACGATATATGAATTTATTTGTCTGAGTCGTTTGCAGAAACACAAACTGCTAACAGTGTTTTTCATTCTTCTGACTGAGGCTTTTCTGTTTCCTCGCTGTTTGTGAAGCCGAGTCTTCTCCTGCACGTCAGCCAACATCAGGTCCATTTAACCGTCTGACCTGCTGACTGATTGTTCTGCAGGTCCAGTCAACATGGCCGCTCCTCCTCCCTCAGTGACGCCTCTGCTGGACTGACACTCCTGTTCAACTCTGTATTCTGTATTTTCTGTGTTGAGCTCCACACGTTGGAGCGCCGTGAATAAAAGGAAACAGTTGATGTGAATATTCTTTTCTTTTCTTTAACAAAGATGCTCAGTGTTTCTCTCAGCAGCAGCAGCAGCAGCAGAGCGCCGCTCGTGAATGAGTCTGCAGCAGAAAGGCGCCTGCAGACGAGGACGCAGGGCACGAATTCACAGCGAGAACACAGATATTACACAGTTGGCACAAGCTGCGTTTTCCAACACAGCTGTCCCGGCGTGAGCCAAGCCTGCAGTGGGAGCCGCGTGTCCAACTGGCCGCTCAACAATCAAGTCGTCGCCGTCAATCAGCCGATCACTAACAAACGTCACCTTGTTTCAGCTGCCCGCGCTCGCTGCTCCTCGGCCGGAGCTCTCACTGTCACTTTACAGCTCCCAAGTTGCCAGAACGAAGCAAAGCGAGCTTTGTTCTTTAAAGGAGCGCGCCGGTGTTTATTCCTGCGCCGCTATCCCGAAGCTGCCTGCGAGTTCTTAGATTGACAAACTGGTTCTGGGTTGGCGTCCAGGTTTCCAGCGGTGTCCCGGCGGTTCACCGCAGCGCGACAATCAACAGAATCTACCTGAGAAGTCGTTCCACTGCTGAAGGTGCGAAGAGAGAAAATCTACATTTCAGGAGATGTTTGTCTGACAGCACACGAGCCCGAACATGAAGCTGAAAGCTCAGCAGGCATCGCAAGAGCGTAAAATATAACATATATGAATATATAAGAAGTCATGAGACAGACTGAGAATGACCAAACTGATCACTTGCTGCTAACGAGGCGCTAAGACGTCAGTAAATGTTCAGTCGATGAATTCAGAGTGCAGAATTAACTCTGGAGTCGTCAGCAGCGACTTGTAAAAACCAGCAGATGAATGAGGACGAGACGCAAAGTGAAAGGAGTTCAGGAGGAGATAACAAACGAGGAGGAGAAGGAAGTAGGAAAGAAGAAAACAAGGCGGCCGACAGCTCTGCAGACTTTGTAGAAGAAGGTCGCTGCTGTTCGCCTCCCGTCTGCTCGTCTTCCTCCTGACCTCTGACCTCTGACCTCTGACTGAAACACGTCGACCTCTCCGCCGTCTCTCCTCTCGCTCGGCTGTTGATCTTTGGATTCAGTTTGCTCTGCCGTTAAACTCCATCAGCGGAATGATTGAAGTGTGAAATGTAAATGTGAGCTGATGTGTGACGCCTCTCTACTCGCAATTTGGAAAAGGAGGAATAAAAAAAAAAAAAGAATTCTGCACTTTCACCATCAGAAACTCCTCGAAAACTCCTCGAACGCACCGCAATCTCTTTCAAATCACCGTTCTTCTGCTGCTGAAATCAGTCTGATTAATTAAGTCTGCCGACGGCTTCGGAGCTGACGATCGCCGTTCGTCACGTTTCAGCGCCGCGGAGAGACGAGAGAGCGAGACGGAAAGTTTCAGGAGTTTAAAGAATCAACCAGAACCAGTTATTTCTGCTTCCTGTTACGGTTGTTGGACGCTGACGTGTAAAATAAAGAATAACAATCACATGAATTTAACGTTCTCAACGTGTCTTTAATCAGTTCACTTCAAACAATCAGTCGGATGAAACGGTCCCACTGCGCTGGTCGGTTCTGGAGCGCTGACTCGTATCAGAGACACACTCAGGAGCAGATGATGGCTGGAGGACGGAACCGGATGAACCCAACTGGACAGAAGAGTTGTTTTGATCCGAGTAAAACTGGACGCATAGTTCTGATTAGACGAGGAGGATTTTATCACGACTTTTGTGATGTGTGTGGAGATGAAACCACGATTGAAACGATCAGATCCAGGTACTGACAGGTACTGACAGGTACTGACAGGTACTGACAGGTACCACCTGGTCCGACCATCAACTGGACCGGCAGAGTACAGAGCTGCAGATTGACAGCTGACGACTCAGTGAGGCCCAAAGCCTGCAGAGTGTGTGAGTGTGTGTGTGTGTCGGGCCTGACACACACACACACACACACACACACACCATGGTCCTGAACACCTACTGCCCTCTAGAGGCAGATGACTGACGGGTCGATCACTCAGAACGACTTAAAGAAACGTCCGTCCACACCTGAAGAAGCAGAAGAAGAAGCAGAAGAAGAAGAAGAAGAAGAAGAAGAAGAAGAAGAAGAAGAACTCACCTTCTCTCCTTCCTGTCTTCTCTTTTCCTCCTTTTTCTATTTCTCTGATGTTTTTGGCCTCCTTTCCTTCTCCCATACCTTCCTTTCTCCCTCTCCTCTCCTCTCTTGTTTCCTCTCCTCTCCTCCCTTGTTTCCTCCCCCCTCTCCTCCCCCGGTCTCCCCCTCTCAGTTGGGGGTCTGTATTGTCCCCCTCTCGTCTCTCTGTGGGAACAGCTCCTCTGTTTGTCGGCCAATAGGTCCAATTCAGCCGAGGCCTTTTTAGAAAGACCAGTACCACAAAAGCCAACGGGAAGCGACCCCCCTCCTCACCCCCTGCCTCCCCCCTGCTGCCGATCAACGTCTTCTCCCCCCCGGCCCTCCCTCCCCCTCCCACTGAGGCCCTCTAAGTTTGTTTAAGAGATTGAGGGTCCAAAGAAAGAGACAGAAAGAGAGAGGACGGAGAGAAAGCGTCCGCCCATTAAGGTAATTATATAGAGCCTGTGTTCCCGTGAGGGCCCTTAATTGATGTTAATGTTTGTCTAATTGGGGGGATTGGGGGGAGGAGGAGGGGAGGAGGGGGAGGCAGAAAGGAGGAGGTGAAGGTCCTCCTCAAAAGGTCCCTCTTCCTCACAGGACAAGGAGCACTTTTCAGTCCTCCCTCCTCCTCTCCTCCTCTCTTCTCCCTGTCGTTCACACCTTCCCACAATGGCTGTCACCTCCAGCTTTCTCACATTACCTTTCTGAGTCCCCCTCCTCACCCGCCTCACCCGCCTCCCCCCTCCAGCCCTCCTCACCCCCTCCGGGCAGCCCGGCGAGCTCTCACAGACCTGTGAGGCCTCAAACCGACCTGATTAAACCGCATCAACACAACGAAACAGCCCGAGAGGAAAGCAAACACACAACTAGTTCACCAAACTCAGCTCGTCACTCTTCTGCCAAACTATTCACATATTTACTGAGTAAAAGTACTCAGAGTGTGAAAGTACTCTGCTAGGAGTAAAAGTCATGCATCAAAACTTATAAGTCATATGTCAGTGTTGTTAGTTTGTCAAGGTTAAGCTGAACATAGCGACACAACGTTCGTTCAATCCAAACCTCAACTTTAAAGTACCGAGTAACTAAAGACGGTGTTAAATGTTGTGGAGTCGAAGTCGAAGCAACATGAAATGGAAAATGTCTCGTAAAATAAAAGTAGATGTTCTCAGTTACGTTCCACACTGAGTATCTCTGACACAGTCAGTTCTTCTCATCTGTGCATGAAGTTCAGCTGTAACTGAAAATATTCAGAGAAAAAGTCAGTTTGTGTTGTGATATTAAACGTATTCTGACGACCCGGTTAGTTTGATGCTGTTTGTGCAGATCTGTGAAGCTTTTTAACACTTTTTTAAGTGTTTCTATACATCAGAAATCATCATTCATACACCTGCTCATTGCTCCACTTACAAGGCCGAACATCAGAGACACAGACCTCCATCACCTCCATCTTTACACAGACCTGTCTCCATCACATCTTTACACAGACCTGTCTCCATCATCTTTACACAGACCTGTCTCCATCACGTCTTTACACAGACCTGTCTCCATCATCTGTACACAGACCTGTCTCCATCACATCTTTACACAGACCTGTCTCCATCATCTTTACACAGACCTGTCTCCATCATCTTTACACAGACCTGTCTCCATCATCTTTACACAGACCTGTCTCCATCATCTTTACACAGACCTGTCTCCATCATCTTTACACAGACCTGTCTCCATCATCTTTACACAGACCTGTCTCCATCATCTTTACACAGACCTGTCTCCATCATCTTTACACAGACCTGTCTCCATCATCTTTACACAGACCTGTCTCCATCATCTTTACACAGACCTGTCTCCATCACATCTTTACACAGACCTGTCTCCATCATCTTTACACAGACCTGTCTCCATCATCTTTACACAGACCTGTCTCCATCATCTTTACACAGACCTGTCTCCATCATCTTTACACAGACCTGTCTCCATCATCTTTACACAGACCTGTCTCCATCATCTTTACACAGACCTGTCTCCATCATCTTTACACAGACCTGTCTCCATCATCTTTACACAGACCTGTCTCCATCATCTTTACACAGACCTGTCTCCATCATCTTTACACAGACCTGTCTCCATCACGTCTTTACACAGACCTGTCTCCATCATCTTTACACAGACCTGTCTCCATCATCTTTACACAGACCTGTCTCCATCATCTTTACACAGACCTGTCTCCATCATCTTTACACAGACCTGTCTCCATCATCTTTACACAGACCTGTCTCCATCACTCTTTACACAGACCTGTCTCCATCATCTTTACACAGACCTGTCTCCATCATCTTTACACAGACCTGTCTCCATCATCTTTACACAGACCTGTCTCCATCACATCTTTACACAGACCTGTCTCCATCATCTTTACACAGACCTGTCTCCATCACATCTTTACACAGACCTGTCTCCATCATCTTTACACAGACCTGTCTCCATCATCTTTACACAGACCTGTCTCCATCATCTTTACACAGACCTGTCTCCATCATCTTTACACAGACCTGTCTCCATCATCTTTACACAGACCTGTCTCCATCACTTCTTTACACAGACCTGTCTCCATCACATCTTTACACAGACCTGTCTCCATCACATCTTTACACAGACCTGTCTCCATCACTCTTTACACAGACCTGTCTCCATCACTCTTTACACAGACCTGTCTCCATCATCTTTACACAGACCTGTCTCCATCATCTTTACACAGACCTGTCTCCATCATCTTTACACAGACCTGTCTCCATCATCTTTACACAGACCTGTCTCCATCATCTTTACACAGACCTGTCTCCATCATCTTTACACAGACCTGTCTCCATCACGTCTTTACACAGACCTGTCTCCATCATCTTTACACAGACCTGTCTCCATCATCTTTACACAGACCTGTCTCCATCATCTTTACACAGACCTGTCTCCATCATCTTTACACAGACCTGTCTCCATCATCTTTACACAGACCTGTCTCCATCACATCTTTACACAGACCTGTCTCCATCATCTTTACACAGACCTGTCTCCATCACTCTTTACACAGACCTGTCTCCATCATCTTTACACAGACCTGTCTCCATCTCATCTGCACTCTGATGTAGGTGGATTGATGTGCACCTTAACTAAAGATTTTTATCTGTAGCATGTTTTTTATGTTTCTAATTCTAATGACACTTTTATTAAAACTTCATCCAGATTACTGGTTTTCTCAGTCAGTACAAAGGCTCAGTATCTAAACACACACAGCTGAAACAGAACACACACAAACAGGTTATTGTTGAATCCAGTGTTTCATTTCTTTGTGTTTCTGTCGACCGGTTGGTTCTGCTGCTGTTTTTTCAGCAGCACGATGTTTGGAAACACGTCAGCGAGTCGACCTTTTAGCTTCGATCATCTTCCTCCTCGTTGTTCCCGCAGGTCAAAGACGAACATCACATCACAACTGATCCAAATCATCAGCAGCCAATCCGACCGAAGATGCAGCAAAGACAACAAACAAACAAACCGTCTTCCTCCAAACAAACAAAGAGAGCCGCAGTTGATCCAGATGAACTCCGGCTCACTGACAGCAGCCATTGTGTGGCGCCGACACGCCGCTCTGACACAGACTGACAGCGATTGTTGGTGTGTGTAGGCCCGATGATGATGAGGAGGATGAAGGTGATGATGGCGGAGGGTGAAAGCCACTGTCAGCCTCCGCCGCTCTCCGCTGTCATCACCACCACCGGCAACCACAAGCGCCGCCGCCGCCGCCGGGCCTCGCGCTAATTACCGCTACATCTGTCTTTCTGTTTTCCTCGTTCCTCCATTTGTCTGCCGAACAAACAGTTCACGCCACCTCCCTCCCTCCTCCGTCTCTCCTCTTTACTCCTCCTGACACCTCCCTGCGTCTCCTCACAGCTGGAGGCAGTGTCATTGTGGGGTGTATTTGCATGTTTGCGTGCGTGGCGTGTGTGTGCGCGAGCGAGCGTTTGGTATTAAACATTTCTCTCTCTTCCCACATCCTCTCTGTATATATTTGTGTATGCTAATGAGGGATTTCTGTGCTGCCAGCCATAATGGAGCTGCTGGATAATAACCCTGCTAAACAAACTCAGCCGCAAACCAACAAACCAATTATCTCTGCTCTTGTTTTTCCAAGCCCACTGTAATTACTGTACGCAGAGAGAAAAAACAGAAGAAGAAGAAGAAGAAGAAGAAGAAGAAGAAGAAGTGGCGTTGAGCGTGTTTTCACCGTGATAGAAAGTGAGACAAAGACGGGCTGACCCAACACGAATCAGGAAAAATAATCAGGTTTGATTTCATGTCTCAATCTAAACTCCTCGGCTCGGATCAGAACCCCCTCCCCCCCTCCAGTCCTCCAGTTCACATTTACCCATCATTCCCATGGAGGGGGCTGCGAGCATCGACAGACAGACAACGAGATGGGCGTTAAAAAAAATGACAGCGCGACAAATAACCTTCCTCGCTTTCTGCCCACAAATTCGACCAAAGACATAAAAAAAAAAAAGCCTCTAAACTATGTCCCGCGGCCAAATGAGACACCTGTCCAAACCTCTAAAGACCTTTTGTGTCTTTCACAGATTCTTTGCGCTGCCTTCTAATTGGCTGGCCGGCCTGTGTGTTAGCGTGCATGGCATGCCCGGCTGCCGGGAAGGTAAAACAGGCAGGCGGGGGAGCTGAATAGAAATGTGATTGTGTTGCTGTCAAGCGCTCCCACATGAACTCCCCTTTTCTTTCTCCACCCGGACAGAGAGGAGAAGTGTGAAGGGAGAGGAGGAGGAGGAGCGGGGGAGGAGGGGGGGAGGAAGAGAAGAAGAAGAGGAAGGGTGAGTGAGAGAGAGAGAGTGAAAGAGACACACTTCATTTGTCATCCAGCGGCCTGATTGGAGTGGCAAAGCCAATTCACATCTCGAGTGGAGTTCCCATCACACAAACCCCCTATACCAAACCTCCACCCCCCTCACCCCCCCTCACCCCCGCCTCACCCCCTGTATCCTGCCAATCAAGCGCAGCCTGTACAAGCTGCCGGTGTTTCGAGCTGAGAGCTTCATCATCATGGATTATGGGAGCGGTAATGACTCTCTCTCAGGGCTGTAATAGCTGCAGCTAATGGGGAGGGGTGGAGGTGGAGGTGGAGGGGAGGAGAGGGGGGGAGAGGGGGTGAGGGTCATGGGGAAGGTTGGATGGATATATGTGGGGGGGGGGGGAGCTGCTGCGGTCACGGCGAGGAGCAGAACTTTTTTTGGTGATTTTCTTGAGCGTCGCTCGGCGAGTTCAGAGAGAAACAGACTGAGCGACTGAAACGCGGCGGCCATGTTTGTCAAACGCCTCCGAGTCGGCGGCTGGCGTTCAGTTATCGATGAAGACGTTCAATCCATCAGTAAAACTTCAGAACCAACAAACAGAACTGAGCTCAGTGACGCTGAATGAGCTCCAGCTTCATTCCCACAGTCACCGTCAGTGTTAAACAGCAGCGGTCACATTCATTCTCACAGCAGACGTATGTCAGTGTGCTTTTGCAATGCATGTTGGGAAATTATTCTGAATATTACAGCAAACTTCTGTTTCTAATTCTGAAGCGACTAAAACAGTGAGAGTGGTTCATAATAGCATCATACGGTAATTCAGCTTTAAAACAATGTAGCTTGACTACAAGGTAAACATGCTAACATGCTAAAAGGCTAACATGTTTATATTTTGCATGCTTACAATAACTTCAGATACTTGCTACAGTATCATACTGTGATATTACAGTAAAGTACTGTGTTAGCATGTTAGCCTTTTAGCATGATCACAGTAAATTACTGGCTAAAAACTGGAGCATATTCACAGATTATTATATAATATCAATGAAAATGTGTTGTTTTTAGCCCAGACACAAAGTTGCTATGAAAAACATGTATTTGATGTAAAATTACATTATTGTACCGTAATAAGCATCATCTTACAGTAACGTGCTGTGTTTTCACATTAAATCAACCACAGTGCTGGTTTGCATGTTAAGAGGTTAACGAGCAATACGGATTAATGGAGTTAATGTAAAAAAACAGAGCACATTACTGTGATATTACTGTAATTCTATATGCTTATTACAATGTCATAATGTAAATGTACATCAAAATACAGTTGTTTGTCTTTTCAGCAGTTTTAAGCTAACAAATGCCCAAACACAGTCTTGAGCAGCGGTCTCTGGCTCAGTAGCTCACTGAGCTGCAACTAAGAAATATGTAAATAAATAGATAATAAGAAAGAAAGCAAGATAATAATAATAATAATAATAATAATAATAATAATAATAATAAGCAGCTGCAACATTTCTCTTTAAATTAAGATACATCCAGACGCACTGCATCAACGCTGGGACGGTGAAATATCATCGTATTTCTGACCAAATACCTCGATATCAACAATGTGAGAATGAAACTCGTCACTTATGTAATGAGGTTTGTGATGAGTCATCATCAGTAATGTGACAGAACGACTCAGCAGGTGAAGACGAGCAACAGAACAAGACTTAAAACACTCATGATATAAACGTACGTTTATCAGAACCATAAAATGTCTGAGTCAGAACCAAACAGCGGTGATCGGTTGCGTTCAGGGAAAATATATTTCTGACCTCCGCTGCAGTTGACTCCATCACAGCCTGCAGCTCCTGAACGCAACATTAAAACCAACATTCATATCCAGGATGCAGAAACATCCTCAGAGACCCACAGACGGACTCACCGCCTCGCTCTGCACGGCGGATCTTTACTCTGAAACAAATTCAGTCCTTCATGTGTCTGTGAGCGTCTCTAATCTTTATCGTCAGACCTCCTGAACACACAAAGTGACGCCGCTGAGCTTCTGTCTCCAGGATAAATACAAGTGCACACAAACCGTGTACGGAAAAGTCGTTTTTGACATTTTTATATATTTATGAAGCATTTAAGAAGAAATTCTTGCACAAACTGAGTTTTGATTCTTCATTTATGACGAGAAGTGAAAGTATTTTATCAGGTGATCAGCTGATAAAATCTTCGGCTCCTCAGATTAAATTCAACATGAATCTCAGAGAAGGTGAAGAAAATAAAGATGAACTCGTTCAGATTTGTTGCTTCTTGTGAAACAACAGAAAGTTTTTCTTCTTCAGTTGAAATGTGTCTTCAGTCTGAAGAACGTCACGAAACAAAAAGGTTTGGGAACATTTTTATATTTTATAAACCTTTGCTGTTTATTCTTATTGTTTTATTTTATTAATCCTTTTTCTTTTAAATGTTTTCTTGATAATCACGTCTGACTTGTGTTATTTAAAGTATCACAAACGTACTTTTCACTGTGACAATGAAGATAAAATAAAATAATTATTACATTTAAAGGAAAAAATCACTTTGTGTTCAAAGAACATGACATTTAATTTAAGATACTTTAACAATGTTTAAAGCCTTAATATGTAAAATTACAGCTGAAGGTTAAATAAAGTTTTTTTGTCCAACAACACGTCCGTCCTTTAACACGGTCCGACTTCCTGTCTGCGGCTCGTTGGTTCCTACAGAAGACGCAAACATTTAAAAACTCCTCACAGGTTTATGTTTTCATGTCCTGCTGAGGAAAGTCAGATTTAAAGTAAAGATGTCAAATTAAAATATTACTTTGGGTAAAGAGAAAGTCACAAATATAAAGAAGAAGAACTCGAGTAAAAATCTTAAAGTATCTGATTTTAAATGTACTCGAGTATAAAAAGTAAACTATTACTAGAAATACTGGATCTGATTATTCAATCAAATATAAGATTTGTTTTTAAGAAAATCATATAAATTGTTTTTCTTTAAATCCGATTGCAAATACATTTATTTAATAATGTGTAACTTTGGTAACTAAAGTTAACAAATAACATTAGAGGAGTCAAAAGGAAAATATTTGTGGAAGTTTAAAGTATCAGAAAACAGAAATATTCAGTAAAATTCTGCAGTTTTTATCAAACAAACAGCAGGAAATGGGTCATTTGTTTGGGACTATTTTCAGCGGTGGATGATTTCACATTTGACGTGTGTGTGTGTGTGTGTGTGTGTGTGTGCGTGTGTGTGTGTGTGTGTGTGTGTGTGTGTGCGTGTGTGTGTGTGTGTGTGAAGTGATAGATCTGAAGTTAACCTCGGGAGCAGAAGGACAGAGTCGATTATTTGAACGTGTCACAAATTAAATTCTCTGAAACTCTCCGTCTGGCCTTCGACCTCGCCCGCCGTCTCTGCCGCCGCCTGCTCGGCCTCTCGAGGATTCGCTTCCGCTTTTTGGCTTTTTTTCGGTCTCCCGTCTCTTTTTAATTCTCTGCCGTTTCCGTCACCTCCTCTCCTCTCTGCTTCCACTCTAAATGATGCTGTCAGTCCGGCGGACGCGGCGCCGCGGCTGCCGGATGAGTCATGTGCAGGGGTTTTCTGCAGGTCCGTCATGGCTGCTGGCTCCAAACATAATGTGGTAAACAGTTGTGTTGTTGTGTCTGCTGTGTTGTTTGTGTTGTTTGTGTGGGCGGAGGTGTGAGTCTGTGAGTCTCTGCAGAGGTTACAAACTGTTTGGCTGTTTTTTTGTTGCCTTCCTGTCCTGAGATGTCCTCGTCTGCCTGCCTGAGGAGGAGAAGCGGCTGCAGCTCGTCAGAAAGAGCTGTGGAATTCATATTTATTCTTCACTTGGACGCAAATTTGATCTCTGTGTAAAATATAAAGATCCGGCTGGATGCTGAAGTAAAAGCACTGATGCAAACATTTGAAATACCCGTCATCTACTCGTGGGCCCGGTCCCGGTTCTGCTGAAAGACTTCCTCCTCCTTTAAAATGTAATGAAGGCAGAACACAGATCCTCATTAGTCTGCTGTCATTAGTTGCTGCCTCTGCCCTTGAGCAAGACACTGAACCCGCGGCAGCTCCTCCAGGCTGCTCTGTGGCTGACCCCCGACCCCCGACCTCCCTTTGGAGGAGCAGCGGAGGAGAACCCTCCTCAGCGCCGATCAATGGACTGAGTCATCAGCACCCATTAGAGGAATCATCTGCTGGCTGGAGGAGATCTTTCAGACACTGGGGCGGATTAGAGGTCCAATAAGAGGTTCTGTGATCAGTGAGGTGGCTCTGTGGGTCCTGAGTGGGTTCTAACGGTCACTGAGGAGGTTCTGCAGATCCTTTATGATGTTTTCAGTGTTCATTTAGGAGGTTGCAGGGGTCATATAAAAAGTTCTAGGTGTCCTTCGAGAGGTTCTGATGGTTTTTGATGAGATTGTGGGTCATAAAAAAGGTTCCAGTGGTTATTTAAGAAGTTCTGGAGATGACTGCGGAGGCCACAGAGGTACAGGGGTACAACATCCTGGTGGTCAATGAGGAGGTTCTATTGGTCCTTTGAGATGTTCTAGGTGTCTTTAAAGTGGTTCTGGTTGTCAGTGATGAGGTTGGAGGTGATGTTAAAGGTTTGAGTGGTCATTGAAGACGTTCTTATCATCAGAGCCGAGCCTGAAGAGGTCCGTTAAGATGTTCTAGTGCTCAATGAGGAGTTTGCAAGGGTCCTTATAGACGTTCTAGTGGCCCTTCAAAAGGTTCTGATGGCGACTGATGAGGTTGTAGAGGTTCTAGTGGTCATTGCTGAGGCTACAGAGGAGACATGAAGGTGTCGTTTAGGAGGTTCTAAGAGGTTCTGAACAGGTTTTGATCTACTGGAGAACAAAGTGAACGGGTCCGGTTCAGGTTGTTCATCAGGGAGGATCGTCTGTGTCATTAGCGGCAGAAGTTCCCCGTTAATGATCGGACCCGTCACCCTGCCGGTGTGGCCGCTCGGCCCACACAGCAGCTGCAGAGGAAGTGCGGGCGCTGAGTTAAAGCCTTTAAAGGATTAGTCCACAACATATTAAAGTGTTTCTATCAAGGCGTGTAATCCTCCTCCACAGGCCTGCTGGGAGCGCCGCGTTCCTGCGCTGCAGATCAGCTCGTCTTTCTCTTCAAAGTCCTGAGAGCGCACAGAGGTCAGGACCTCCGACCTGAGCCGGGTCGACCTCTCCATCCTCCTCCTCCTCTTCTGCCTTTAATGTCCCTTCAGGTCACTCGTTCCTTCTAAAGATGTCGTCTTTATTTTCTGTTGTTGCTGCTTTACTGGATAAAACTGTTGTTGTGCTCGTTACGACTTCGCGTCCCGTGTTTGTCTCCTGCAGCGGTCCGACTCACTCAGAACTCCGTCACTGACTCTCACACGTTTTCTCCTCCTCTGATCTGAAACCTGTAACTTTCCTCGTGAGTGTGACGTTGCAGAAGTATAAAAAGAACCCCTCAGTGTTTCCCTCCTCCTCCTCCATCCCTCTCTCCTCTCCTCTCTCTCTCCTCTTTCCTTCCTCCTGTTTGCCTCTCGGAGGAGAACTCGACTCCTCGGCGGCTGTAATCACTTTACTACTGTTTTTGTTCGCGGTAAGTGGACTAAATATTTGGATGCTCATAAGCAAAGCAGAATAATTGAACGTGTGATTTGTGGCAGCTGGCTCCGAGTCTATGGGCTTGTCTCGGCATAATGAAAACAGCTAGCGAGCCGCTGTAAACAAAAGCAACTTGTTATGTTGCAAACCCCTCGCTGTGCTTTGCTGTGTGTGGGAAACAACTAATTTTCTTGATGGCGTACTGTAATCATGGCGAAGCTTTACCACGCGCTGTGCTGAGTACTGCACTGCTTATTAATACGGAGAGAGAGAGTCGTCCACTCCTGGCAGAGCTGCTATTACTGTAAACACTTTAAAGCAGAACGAGGCGCAGAACAATACAGGAAGCTGGATTATTATAATTATTCGTCGAGTCCAGAGCGGCGGACGGGGCCGGCTGGAGGACCCGAGCGTGTTTACCGCCGCTTCAAACCTGGACGGCTTCTTTTCTTTTTTATACATCACACAGCAATAACAATTAGAATAATACAAATAATTACAGTAATAATACAGATGCAGGTGAGAGAGACCTTCTCCACAGGGTTTGGGGAGATTTTTGGACCGAACTACAGCAGAACAAGAACAGAACTTTAGACATTTTACAAGAATGAGCTGAATTTTCGAAGTCGCGTCAACATGGAAAACTGAAGAGTTTAAACCATGAAAACAGCTGATCAGAGGTCAGGTCCGGAATCCAAAGATAAACTTTTATCTGAACACTTTGAGAACAAAACACGAGTCAGATAAATACTTTATTAACCTACAGAATCATTACCTGCCAGTCGTCAGGTTGTACGTGAAACAGTCCGACAGGACGAAGAAACATTTTAAACACCTGAACACAGATTGAATCTGTCGGTGAGACAACAACACTGACGCTGTAAATGAATGAATAACTGTTACTGTAGCTTTACACCTGTGACAGGTAACTAAACATATCAAGCTAAATGTTTTTCCTCCTCTGTGTTGAAACACTGACAACATTTTATAGATCGAGCAGCTGATCAGTGAGACCAGAGAATCATTTTTAAATGTATTCCTTCTTTTACTCGAAGTAATCTGAGTATTTCAGTCCACACACCTGATGGTAAACTATTGTTCTGAGGAGCAGCATCTGCATCACGTAACAGACGTATTGAAGTGAAGTGAAAGTGTTAAACAGCTCTTAAATGGTGTTAAACACTTCAGTTAATGCCACTCAGTGGACTCTGGTTGTTAATGATGAACTTCGTCTCTGAGCCTCGTCCTCCTCTCAGCTTTGTTCTCTCGGCTTCCTCGTCTTCGTCTCTGCAGTGAGCGGAACAACAGCCTCTCCAGCTCGTCATCGTCTCGTCCGTCTTTTGTCTCTCTTCAGGGGAACAAAAGCTGCTCTCCACATCACTTAGTCCTGACCTGCAGGCTGCACCTGTGGACGGGCGAGAGACCCTCACACAGGAGAGAGAGAGAGAGAGAGGGGGGGGGGGTCAAGAGTCGGGGTCGGGGGTCGGAGGTCAAGAGGAAGTCCTTTCTGCTGACGGAGAGCCACTTATCATTCTCATCTAATGGAGCAGCCATCTGTCAATCAGGAAGAGAGGGGAGGGGCCAACAGGTATCACTGGCCCCTGCTGCCGCCGCCGCTGTCCCCCGAGGGCCCGGCGCTCCAGAAAGATGGCTCTGAGGTCCGAAGCAGGTCGTGGGATTGTTTACGGTGTCCGCATGTCCCCCGACCCTGAACCCACAACGAGCACGGACTCTTTAATCGAGTTTCAGCGCAGAGACGTCCTGCTGCCGCTCCGACCGTTCAGTCGCAGCTCGAAGACGCCAGAACTCAAGTTCCCAGAATCCACGGCGACGACTTCACGTCTCTTTTGTCTCATTTGATTGTTTCCAATGTCTAGAAAAAGAGACGCTTGATTAAAAATCATCAACAGAACAAAGACTGCACTGTTTGAAACTGCGCAGGATTTTAATATTTAAACAATAAATCACTTGTTTTCCAAAAGCTGCTCATTTGTTGCTGAATTCTCCCAGTTTTTATTTTGGTGTGACTTTCTTTGTATTTTGTGTCTTCATGTGTTGCTCTCGGCCTCCTGCAGACTTCTTCTGCGCTGACTGTTTGTTTTTCTTATTCACTGATTTTATGCACGAGATCATTTTTAAAACCAAAACAGGCTCGTGTGGTAACAGAGCAGTGACTGGATTTAACAGGCACGTTGTTATTTTGTGCACTGGAGATGAAAACATCCGTCTGGACTTGTTCGGTTCTGTCTCAGCTGTCAGCGCGGTGCAGCCGTTTGTGTCTCCGTCACGTGATCTCCTCCATGTTGTACAAGTGACCAACGGTTCAGTCGGATCCTCGTGTGTGACAACAAACCCGAGATGTTTCCCGCCTCCTCCAAACACGCCGGCTCCCCGACTGATCCGGAGTCAGTGCGAGGACGCTGTGGCGGAACATTCGGGGCTGTTTGTTGACGCACCGTCACACATCTGATCCACCGATCCTTCAATTATCCCGAAACACAATCTGTTGTCACCTGGGCTCGCAGCGCCTCAGCCGGCTAATGCCAAACATTCCCACCGTCAGAGGGAGCAGCCAGGACTCCCTGCGGACCTCCTGCTCCTCCTCCTGCACCTCCTCCTGCACCTCCTGCACCTCCTGCACCTCCTGCTCCTCCTGCACCTCCTGCTCCTCCTGCACCTCCTGCACCTCCTGCTCCTCCTGCACCTCCTCCTGCTTCTCCTGCTCCTCCTCCTGCACCTCCTGCTCCTCCTGCACCTCCTGCTCCTCCTCCTGCACCTCCAGCCTGTCCTCCGTTTCATCTTCTAACAGTTTAGAAACTTTGTTTGATTGTAAAGTTCACTTGTGCGTCTTCGCAGTAGTCAGAGTAGTTTCAATATGAAAGGATGATGAAGACCATGCAGCTCAGGTAGAAAGCTGCAGACAGTGAGCAGGTTAGCGACCCGGTTAGCGACCCGCCGCAGGCCTCTAACGATCGCACCAGTGATCTAACGACAGCCGGCCCGTCTGGGAGAAGCCTCTCGCCAAGTTTCTCAGAGCTCCAGGTCCTGCAGGGATTAGAGAGCCGCAGCGGTAACACGGCCCAAAACCACAGCTGGTCCCCGGGGAGAGTGGTGAGGCACTCAGCCTGAGACCCGGAGGAGCAGGTGGAGCGTGGGAAAAAACCTGACGGAGGTGGAGAATAACTGCAGTGACCTGCCGATCAGCACCACACACTCCACCCTGCTGCTGCTAACGACGATTCATCCGCCGCTGAAAATAGTCCAACACAGGCACAGGTGTTGGATTACAAACTAGTGAGCGTCTTTCAAATATCAAGTCAAAGATTTAACGTTCTCGATCACATCGCTGCTGCTCAGAGGGAAATAATCAGTGAATTCATTCAACTGAAACTCAGTTTAGCTTTTTGTTTGGTGCTGAAAAGTAACTAAGTACATTTACTTACTTACTTAAAGTACCTGGCAGTATATAAAGCACTTAAACTTGCTTCCACCTTCACCTGCTGCAACATTTAACATTTCCTGCCTTCATTATTAAATCACAAAGTCATTTTTTAAAATGTTTTTTACTCTTAAAGAAACTAAAAATCAAACCAATTAATCTTTTATTCACAATATTATTATTTTTAATTGTTAAATCTTCTCATTCCGAGAAAAACTGAAATTAAAACCATCATCTTTCAGCTAAATTAAATGTAAGAAAAACTTTTATTCACAGTTTAAAATATTTCCATGAACGTTGCTACTCTGCCTCTGAATGTTCAATTACATAAAAGTTTTAAATAATTAATTTATGTGTGTGTATGAGTCTGGTGCCCCGGTGCATGCTGGGAAGGTTTCGTACACGGTTACGTATTTCTAAAGTAACAACTGAAAACCTGAACTACAAGGAGAAGTTAAATGTTTGTCCTCAAACACAAACTTAATTCAATAAGACACTTCCTCTCTCGCTCTCTCCTTGGCTCCGCCCCCCTGCTCTCAGGTGTTTGCTCAGGTGAGCCACCTGGAGTCGAGTTTCACCTGTTTAGAAACAAACAACAGCTCAGATCAGAGAGTCGGAGCGGCTCTGCTGACAGCTGGTGTCACAGTCTAATCAATCACATATTTGATGCTCGATCGATAAAAAGACACTTCAGAAAAGTGGGAAGAGTTCAGAAAGTGAAACAGACATTTTAGTGAAGTTTCTGTGAGGTGAGGACACGTCGGACACGTTGGACACGTCGGACATGTTGGACACGTCGGACCGTCTGCCTGCTCCGTCACTTTGAGGACATCTTGGAAAGGTGAGAATATTTTTGGAAAACAAAAACATGAACACAATTATCTGGAATTAAAGAAACTCATTCTCCGTGAAATCTGTGGGAGCTGAAGACATTTGGACTGTCTTCTTTATAAAGACCAACATGCAGAGCAACAGAACGATGGACTTTCAGATTAGGACGGTTTGTGAACGATAACTAAAGGAACAGATCCAGTTATTAGTGTTTTCAGACTGAAAGCTGGAGACGATATTCAGACACGCTGTTTTCAGTGTTTATGTGCAGACAGGTAAAAACGGGGTTTTCAGGTTTCTGATTGGCCGACGCGGCCTCACAGCAGAGGTCGTGTCAGCACCTGCTCACCTGTGTGCTGACATGCTGCCGGTGTTGGACCGGTTCTGAGCCCGTCTCTCTGATGAGATCTTAAATCTGAATCCTGATGATTAATCCCTCGCCCTCCTCTCTTCTTCGGTGGTGTTCTCGGGGCAGTCTGCTGTATTTACACCACAGTGAAATGAAATTATCTCAGCTGGATGAGCGTCTGATTGAGAGCGCAGAGAAATAATAAAAGAATGATGAGTATTTTGAGGACGAGCGGATCTAAATACTCGCGGCTTCAGGTTTGTGCTGTGCAGATTCGAGGCGTTTGTTCCCACGGAAACACACAGTTCTTTTATTACCCGCGTGTCAATCATCATCGTTTTTATTAAACGATTAGTTAAGAGAAGAAAAACACTGTGATTCTGCGGCGGGATCTCCAGGAAGCGAGCAGCGGGCTGATTGCGGCGCAGCTCGGCCCCTCGTCGGCCCCTCGTCGGCTGAATGCCGGTAATCATTTGTCTGATTTGATACGAGGAGGAATGAAGCGAGCCGTCTTGATTAATGCTGATTTGGACGGACGGATGGAAGGATGGATGGATGGATGGATGGATGGATGGACCCCCTCCTCTCCTCCACCATCATCACCAGTATCACCAGCGCCGACCCCCCCGAGGAGACGCAGGCCTGCTGGAATATTATTACACATCCACATCGTCCAATCAGATAATGGCTGCGTCTCCGACAGGAAGCTGCAGGACTGACACGGATCTGACCTCCTCGGGAAGAACGGAGGACGGAACCCGAACACAGCCGAGAGTTTGGATCCAAACAGGAAGGAAACACCGCGCTCTCGTTAAAGGTGCAGCCCGTAGATTTATAATCAGAAGAGACGGATCTTCATCCACTTGAATCGACTTAATGTCCAAACAAAATAAATAAATTCACAGCTCAGTTTTATGTTTCACTTCTCCAGAACGCCACTGAGCCTCTTTAAATGTGACGATTAGCTGCTTTTAAAACAAGTGTTGTGTTTTATAGATGAAATGATTCATTAAATAATCAACAAAATAATAAAATATAGAATAAAATAATCGGTAATTGAAGGAAAAGAGACGGACGAGACAATATAAAGAGAAAGTCGTGTCTGATAATTTACATTCTTCAGATGAGAAAATACTTCTGGATTAACTATTTTATTTTCATTTGGTTGCAAAAATATTTTCCATTTCCTTTTTTCATCACAGTGAAAGTCACCACAGAAGAAGAAGAAGAGACGGGAGGAGATCTGTGGATCCTTCAGCTAACAGCTGTCTGATAATATTTTATTTTAAAACACATTTAACTTCTTCTAGCGCATATTATTTAAATTATCTTCAAAATAAAAATCAGTCAGGAGGATGTAAAGTTTGTGGCCTCCAGTTTTCAGCATCAATAAACATGATTTCCTGCAATAATAGATTTTAAATGTTGTAAATGTGCAGCAGGACGTCTCCTCAGTCTGTCAGTGTTTCCCTGTCGTGTGTGTTTCCTCTTTACAAACTCAGATTCCTGTGAAGCCGCCGGCCTCGTGGATCGGATCAGCGCTGGTTTTGTTGCCGGTCGTCACATTTCTCCCTCACTCGGCTCCGAGCCTCCGTCAGCTGTCAGCGCCGCTCCGCACAGCGAAATAAACACCTTCATTTTTTATTCAGGAAACAACTTTGATGAAATTTGCTCGACCCAGTGGTGCTCGAATCAAAGTGCAAATCAGGGACAGTGAGCGCGGCGGCAGGTCGCTGATGGAGGCGACAGAAAGACGTCTGATCAGGAGAAATCAGAGTGGCCGGCGCCGCGGCGCTCAGGAGCAGAACCAGCTCATCCCGGATCCTGATGATCATGAGGACGATCTAAAAATACCTTCCTGTGCACGTCTGGCTGCACAGGTGTTACACGACAAACACACAAAACACTTAAATACCTTTTTGTCGTGAGGTTCTGGCAGCTCAGACAACTGAAGGCGTCTCACTTCCTCCAAAAGTCCAAACCGGGTCGCCGGCGCTCCATCACACGATTCATGATCCTGAAGGAAACAAAACACATCAAACACACTTCGGAACAGAAACTTATGAAAGAATTCACTCCGACTTATTCATGAAGGAGAGCAAAGTTAGAAATATAAAACTGTGTGAATTATTTTATATCATCCGAGCAGATGTTTATTTCTCTTCAACCAATGAAAGAATTAGAGGCCGTCAAGCCAGAGACCACGTTCAGCACTGTGTTCAACGTGTCGCAGATGACTGACAGTCGCGACAGAACCAGATGTTTTTTAATGAGACGTCAGAATAAAATCTACTCTTAGTGCTAAATATACAAACAAAAATCCACATATTTCACCAAGTGACACTAAAATGTCCAAAGATATAAAACACGTTTGTTTTCTGAATCAGTCTGTAAAACTTTCTTAATTATTAACGAGGAGACAAACAAACTTTAATCACACGTGTGTTTAAGTTGAAGGCAGTAAATGAACTCGGCTTGTGTTACCTGCAGGAGAAGGTGCTGACTGTCAAACAGGAAGTGAGAGAAACCAACTGGCTTTCAAAGAGGGGGACCAGGACCGTACCAAGGCGGTGGAGTACGGAGGGGGTGGAGGTGTCGAGGAGTTCTATTTCTTAGTCTCTGAAAAGAAGCTGAAGAACATAAAACAGTCCAGAACACCAGCCACCATTTAAGACGCCATGTTTGTTTACACTCTTGTTCCAGGAAGTTGGTCCCTTCCTGATGACATCACGAAGATGGTGGGAAATGATTGGTGGAGGACCATCATGTAAGAATATGTGACCCACTCAGTCTGGACCCGGTGTTAGTGTGTCATGCTCCACTGAGAGGCCTAGCAACAGTAACCAAAGGAGGCGGGGCTTAGCGGACAGGTTAACGTGGTGCCAGACACACATCACACACCGTCACCTGACGTGGTTTTAATATCAAAGAGCTTCAGGTGGAGGATTTTCCTCTCCAGCGTTTTTAGAAAAATGTCCGTCTGACATGAAACCGATTAAATCACATCATTAAATCCTCTCTGGCTGCGTTTCCTCTCAGGCCGCGGCGGTCCGGTGTGAGGACGGCTGGAGGCCCCGTCTGAACCTGCCGCAGTCAGCTCCAATCAGCTGCTGGCTGACGGTTGTCAAAGCAACGGGTTGAAAAGGTGTTTGATGTGGGGAAACACAACAGTAAAGCTGCCCTCGCTCACCGGACCGGCCAATCGGCTGCTGCCCCCGCCGCTGACATGTGACAGCGCTTAGCCCCGCCCGTCTCAACCAGAGGCCGTCTTAGTGTCTCGAGACCGTTTAATCTGTGTGTGTGTGTGTGTGTGTGTGTGTGTGTGTGTGAGAGAGAGAGGCTGCAGAACAAGATGGAGGAGCTGAGGCAGGAGAGAAGCTTCAGTCGACAGGACGACACTTTCATCCAGTTCACCAACAAATGAAAGTCATCGAACAGCTGAAGTCTGAATAAACTCCATTCAAACTTTGCTGAATCAGCTGTTATCACTTCCTGTTTCAGATTGAAACCTGCAGTTGATTGTTGAGTCTCATTCCCAGGACGTCAAACAGACACATGTTGGGTTGGTAAAGCGTCCCGAGCAGCAACAAAGAGAGAAAATCAGAAACTCTCTGCAGATACGAGACACTAACACGCCTTTTCTCCACATTCCAGTCTCCCTCTCTGTCTGTTTACGGCTTCTTACGGCTTTTACGTCTTTGTCTCGTCTCGCTGCGTCTGATTGGTCCACATCAGTCTGCTGATGCTGGGAAATAACAAGAATCCAGAATTCACCTCAGAGGCATCAAACTAAAGTAACGAGGCTGAAGGAACTCGTGTTCTGTCGCACACAGCAGAGGAACAGAGACGTTGTTTGTTTTTGAGATGAAGATGATTTTCTTCTGTATGTTAACGACAGATTAGATGATCGTCTCTGATTAAAGCGTTGACGTCTCACCGTGTCTCCACTGTCTGACGCTCTGCAGCACTTCACAGACGAGAACGTAATAAATAAAAGTCTAATATTGTTTCCGAGCTTCAAAAATATTGAGCGCAGCCGTCGGTGTAATTGCAGTTTAATTGAGTGAGACTCGGAGTCGCTGGAGTTTTAATGACCGTCTTGTTTTTCTTTGCAAAGTCTAAATCTGAAATTACTTTTTCAACATATTTTTTCAATTAAAGCGGAGAAACAGCGCGACGTTCTGACATCAGCGCGCTCCAGTTTCCCCACACGGATCATCGTCTCATCATCTCGTCCTCGAATTAGAGCCTGAAAAACATTTTAACAAAACTTCAACAAAACTTCAACCACACGAGCGCCTGACATTTATGCTCACACTAAACACAGTCGGCTTCTTTCACCTCCGTTTGTTTTTCTGCTCCAACATCAGACTGTTTTCTTCAATTATCAACTCAAAGTTTAAGACAGAATCTGCTCAGAGACGGTTTGTTCGGCACCACCGGACTTTATTTACTGACACGATCACTTTAAAGTGAGAGACGTTCTCTCTTCTGTCAGATTAACGTTGAATCTTTATGCAGAACTTCTAAAAACATTAGAAGTTTCTGTTTTTCTGCATAAATGTCACTTTAAATATGATCAGATCTTCATTTAAGTCCTGAAACTACAAACAAAGAGGACGCAGTCACACAAACGACACACTGTTTTATGTTTCCGCATGATTATCCAACGTCAGATGTTTCTTTTGGAAAGAGTTTGTGAACCTTTCAGGGCAAAACCAACAAGACGAGGTCGAGTGTTGCGTCTCTGCAAAAAAGCTGCACCTGAACACACCACGACGACGGCAGCAGACGACCAACAAGCTCGTACGTTTTAACAAAATAAACACAAAATAACCCTCCACATCTCCAGAATAAATGTTAGACAGGTGTGTTTCTGTAAAGCCACAGATAAGTTCAAACTTTACGTCTGTTTAGGTTGAATTTTCTGTTTCTCGTCACAGAAAAACATCTCGGTTTGACTTAAAATATCAACGATCCTGAATAGAGATCGTCGTAACCCTGCCAGCGAACACACCAACCTCTCCGGCCTCCGTCCCGGTCTTCTGCTGCTCCTCTTGGTGTCGGTCCGAGTGTCTCCGGGCTCGTTGGGTAGAGCGGGCAGGCCGGTTCTGGTCACCGCTGCTCCACCACCCGGCCTGTCAGCTCCACCCACCAGCCCAGAGACACTGCAGCTGTCAATCACGTCTCCGTGTTGTATGTTGTCACTGTCGTCCGGTTTGTTATTTCTAGTTGAGGACGTCGCAGGACTCCAGGTTGTGTTCTGCCCGTGTGGTTTGGAGTTAGCCGGACTAAAACAAAGTTCTGAAGAGACCGCGGTCCCCGTTGTGAACGTTGACTTCAGACTACAAATAAGAAGCAGACTGACTCGCCGGTGTTGATGTCAGATGAGCGCCGCTCGGTACATTACCTGAATGTCACACGACTTCCTGCTTCATCTGTGAAACGTACTTCTTCAAAGTTTAAAGGTAATTTATGTGATTTAATGAGACATCCAGGAGACTCTCTCGGCTCGCGGCGCTCCGGTGCGCGCTGCGTTTCAGAGGTGCTGAGGTGACAAAATGATTTACGGAGAAAAGAGTGAAACGATTGGATGTGACCTTTACAGAGAGATGAGGAGGAGAATTAACTGTTTCCAGATCAGCCTCAGCTCACTTTACTCTGACATTTGAATGACGTCACATGTTACCGCGCGCGCGTGTGTGTGTGTGTGTGTGTGTGTGTGTGTGTGTTGGATTAAGACGAGTGAATCATGAGGTTTGTTTCTCTGAAGGAGACGGAGTTGATTTGAGGATGTTTCGCGGGTCAGAACGCGATCGCTCCGTCTGTAAGTCCAAATATTTACCGTAAATCTTAATTTAACCTTCATACTGAGATGTAAAGCTCACCTGCTCCAATAACTGCTGCTCATACCGGCAACAAGTGGAGATAAGAAATAATTATTCTTTTTAAAATAATTTGACTGCTATATCTAGAAATAAAATCACATTTCTCGTAGAAACAAACAACTTAATTTAATCTGTAAATCTGAGCAATTTTAGGATTATGATATGATGAAAATATAAAATACTGTTGGAAAAAGCATTAAATATATTAAACACCTTAAAGACGAAGCACAATACTCACAGCTTCACTCATACGACCGGGACATTTGTACAAAGCTGCATCACATTCAGGTTATTGATTATTAGCTGACGTTCACGTGACGGAGGTGGAGGTGATGTCATCACGCACACCTGGACACATTTCTGGCTGTTCTGTTATCCGTCTGGGCTTCATAAGTTTAATGTAACGTCCCAGGATTGAAGTCTTTGTGGTCTCTGTGCAGAGCGACACAGCGGATCATCTCTCTGAGCTGCAGAGGAAAACATGCTGATTACTGAAGAAGATGAAATTATTACTGAGGTGTTTTAAGACTTGTTGCACCGTGAGAAGAAATTATTTGTTCCTTCTTGTAAATTCGGCATTAAACTCAAACATTGTGATGTTTCTGTCACTGATTTCACCAGTTACACCTCATGTATTCATGTTCATAACGCAGGTCACCAGACTCCCTTACAAAAACGCTTAATTTTGAGACGTTGCGTTCAGAGACACTGTATGAACTTTAAGAAACACCGTCTGCAAAACATTCTTCACTGTTTCGGCCTCCTTGTTCATTCAGCAGACGTTAAACGTGAAGATATTTGTTTCTTTGTGTGAAAGTATTTGCACACACAGCCGGGTGGTGAGCCGGGCCTCGGCCCGAACGTTAGCGAGCGTGAGTGTTTTTTTTTTTCCCCCACAGCTCCGATTATAACTTCAACCCTGTGTAACATTAATTCTGCAGGTTGGAGTGATGTTTCCTGATTAGGAAAAGCATAATTATAATTACAGCTCGCTGGTTATTTCCACTCGTCAGCATCACTTCTGTACGTACGATCAATCTCCGCTGAGTTCTGGTCAAACTGTTGAACCGGGTCCTCGGGTCACACACAACTATTTTCTGCAGCTGAAAACATGATCCATCTATAAAAAATTGTTTAGCTAATGAAACCAAGTTGGAGCTGAAAGTAATTCTCAGAAGAAAAGGTTGTATTAGCTTTCTCATTTAGCAGCTAGCTCGTCTGATTGGTTCGGGGGAGTGGAGTCACCCGGGGAGCCTGGGAGACAAAGAGTGGTTTAATTCCCTCAGTGACGGCCGGAGCTGCATGAGGAACCAATCTGAGAGCTATTATCTTCCTTCTCTCATCAAATTGGAAGCAGGTCTGATTTGGCCTTAATCGAGCTAATCTCCCCCGCTGCTCCTTCACAAAACTGGCTGCAGCTCAAATCATTTCCTGCCTCACCAAGAATATTGGTCATTTTCTTTTAGCACCAGGACTCTTATTAAGAGCCATCTCTAATTTTCTCTCTGTCTCACCGAGGGGTTCGAGGCAGGAGGAGGACGAGGAGGAGGAGGAGGACTGGGAGGAGGAGGAGGACTGGGAGGAGGACGAGGAGGAGGAGGACTGGGAGGAGGACGAGGAGGAGGATGAGGACGGGGAGGAGGAGGAGGAGGAGGAGGAGGAGGAGGAGGAGGACGGGGACGTGGCGTCGGCACGTGATCACAGTTACCTAGACGACGGTCCGGCGGTGCCCCCGGGATGGTGGCCGGGCGGGTGATGGAGAGCAGAGGGAGAGCTGAAATTGCATTCCATTAGTGCTAATACAGAGGCATTAAGAGTCCGTGTGCAGCGCGGCCGCTGACGATTACGGTCGCTAATTCATCCAATCAGCTCGCGAGCAGACGCTTGGTGAAGTCATAACGACCTCGCTGCCTCTCCTCCGCCGGTTATTACCCAGTGATTGACAGCAGCCGGCGCTTTGTTTTAAACAGAGAGAGAGAAAAAGGCCACGAGGACGAACATCCGTCTGCCGGCCCGCCGCGTTAAAGGACCAGACCGCAGAATCCTGACACACATCATCATCATGTCGCTGCTGCAGCGTTTAGATCGAAGCTAATCCTGTACAGCCGGCGTTACATATATTACATTTACACCTCTCATATTTAGAGATTCATTCTGCAGCTTTAAAGACTCTTTGTTGTGTAATAATATCTGTAAATGTCCCTCAGTGTGGCCGGTAGTGTCAGAGATAAGATACGACCTCAAACCGACCAATCAGAGTGTGACAGGAAGTGAGTCGAGTCTTCAAATAAAAAATAAAGTAGTAATAAGAAAACAGAATAAAATAGTATGTTAAGAATAAGATAGGACTGAGAAGGATGAAATAAAATAAAAGAAGAAGAAGAAGAAAAGACAAAGAAGAAGAAGAAGAAGAAGAAGAAGAGGCTATTTTTATATTAATCTTATATAATAACTAATAATAATAATGTTTTAAATATGACGGATGACACGATGTTGGATTGTTTAACGACATTCATCTCTCAGAGTTAATCTGGATCTTTGTTCAATCAACTGATTCTGACTCTGATTTGTGAATCCATCAGCAGCTCCCATGATCCCTTGCTGCGCCACGATGTCATCAAACTGCATCCGTCTGTGTGTTTGTAATACTGAGTGACCCGGTTGGTTCTGATGATCAGACCTGAAGTGTCCGTTCATCGTGTTCTGAACATGAAGCTGCAGCGTCAACGCGTTCTGACTCGACCCGTGAAGTCGGGTCAAGTTCTGGTGACAACACGTCACCGTACTAACACACAGCGAGTAAGCGGTGAAGCCTCCACGCAGCCGCGGCGACGGGTCGGATCGGCGGACAGAACCTGGACCCCAGACACAGACAGAGGCCCGGTGTCGGTCTGAGTCTGGACTCTCTCACATCCAGGCAGAATTAATCTGCTCAGAGGAGAATCTGACTGACGTGAGACGACAACATGAAAATGTTTTCATCACTTTGATCACAGACGGGATCTTCCAGCAGCCTTCAGAACCTTTTTTGGCAGTTTTTTGCACCATGTGAAGCTTAATTTGATTCACACTTTGTCCAAATTCAGGCAGAAGACGGCTGCAGTTCCAGGAAGGTTCCAGGTCGGATGACCCGCTTCACACATTGTGATGTCTTCAGCCTTCAAATGAGGATTTAAAATGGAAACCGGTCGATGAGTAAAGCTGCAGCAGCGTCCATGTGAGGTGAAGAGGTCGCCAGTCTTTTTATAAACACTGAGGAGGAGACCTGCAGTAACTCGGAGCTGTCACCGGGTCGGCTGGGCCTCACGCCCACGCAGGAGACCGGCTCCTGGATCCAAACTCTTGTTCAGGAAGTGACGTCACGTACAGGTCGGTTCACGTCCGGCAGGTGAAGCTTGACGCACCTGTCGTCTCTTTGTCCTCTGATGTTTTAAAATGGCGTCTCTGGACAGAAGCAACAGATCTGTGAGTTCTGGAGGAGTCCGACTAAGATGCTTACATCGAGCGTTCTGACCCGGACGATCAAACCAGCTGTTGTTGACCTTCCACAGTGACGTGTGTTTTTTTTATCTGATGTCATCGTCCAATCACGTGTTTCTGAAGGACTGCACTTCTCAAAGTGCTCCAGTTTAACAGAAGAAGAAGAAGAAGTTGTTTCTTTTCTCTTGATGTCCAGGCGACATTTTCTTCTTCTTCATCTTCTTCTCTGATGTTTCTTGGCGGCTGACAAACATCTGGTTGTGTTTCCTGTCTGCAACCTCCTCCTCCTCCTCCTCTTCTTCTTCTCCTCCTCCTTCTTCTTCTTCTCTTCCTCCTCCTCCTCCTCTTCTCCTCCTCCTCCTCCTCTTCTTCTCCTCCTCTTCTTCTTCTCCTCCTTCTTCTTCTTCTCCTGTGTTTATTCCGGCCCTGTTGAGCCGACACTGATGAAACTTGTTTGCATTGATCTTTTTTTCTCTCACACGACGTTTCAACACTTCATTTTCACTTGACAATTAGACGTAAACACACATTAGTGTTTGTTATTTTTCCATCTCTGATCCATCTGACTGTTTCCTCCTCGGTCTGCGTCTCAGCGCTGGGTTCTGGTGGAAACAAGGAGCAGAGAGGACGGAGGTGATGGAGGTGACGGAGGTGATGTAGGTGATGGAGGTGATGGAGGTGACGGAGGTGATGGAGGTGACGGAGGTGACGGAGGTGACGGAGGTGATGAAGGTGATGGAGGTGACTGGACGGGCAGCTTTTGTCCTCAGAGGGTCGATACTGCCGTCGCCACAGGTCTTCAGTTTACTTCCTGTTTCCTTCAACATCGTCCAATCAAGATGTTTCTTCTGCCTGAACCTCTCAGACCTGCAGGACGGCGGAGACACATCAGATCAGAGAGGTCGTGTGTCTGGTCGGCTACATCAGAGGACTTGTTCCTCTTCCTGATACGAGGTCACAGGGCGTGTTAGTCTTTGTACCCTGAGCTGTGATTGGCCGGTTGGCGACAGGTGAGCGCAGGTTGTCGCAGGCGTCTGGAATCAGCTGCTGTTTTTTGCTCTCAACAGGAAGTGAAACTGAGACAGAAGCTGACACGTCCTCGTCTCGTCTGTCTGCTTTTTGGGCAGATCACGTCTCGCCTGGTTTCTCATCTCTCTCCTGCTCGCCTGCGCTGGGTCACTTCTTCGCCTCCCCGCCGCGATCAATAACGTTTCATCTCATCTCGATGAAACCGCAAACAACAAACATCTGAGAGCAGAAACAGCTGCTCGGAGGCGAGAGGCGACTCGCCGGCGGGGCGATAATTGTGAGGCTCCATTCATTTGTTTTTACTCGTCTGTTGTCTTTTCTGCCGCTGTGTGTAATCAACATGCGAGCGAGCATGGCGGACAGACGGAGGGATGAGGGACGGATAGAAGGACGGAGGGACGGAGGGAGGAGGGAGGGAGGAGGGAGGGAGGGAGGAGGGTGCTCGTGTTGTCTAGCCTCATTTTGTTTCCTAACAGACACAACTAAATCATCTCGACGTGGGAAAACTGTTGTGTTTGTGTGTCGTCATCGGGCGAAGCTGCCGGCGCCAACAGAGCGAGGCTGAATGGAGGAGTTACTACGGCAACAAACCCATCATCCCTCCGTCTGCCAGAGAGAGAGAGAGAGAGAGAGAGAAGTGAAAGACGGAGAGAGGAGGAAGAGGAGGAGAGAGGAAGACAAAGAGACGCTGGAAAACAGACGAGTCACGGCGTCTTCGCTCTCTCTGCCGGCCAGCGTCGACTGATTCCACAACCAAAACACAAACGAGGATAAAAGTTTGGTTTGATTTAAATATGACGTGAAAAACTTCCTGCGTATTTACAGGAAGTTATTATTTTATCTGCAAGAACGGAGCGGCTGTTACTGTAAACTTAAATATAAATATTACAATGTAAATATTAAAATATAATATAACAACAAAAATATAAATATAAACACACAACAAAATATACTTATAATATGAAGACAGAATATAAATATCTGTGATGTGTGATGTACTTTCCTTCAGTCCAAAGTTCAAATTAAAAAATACTCGATTACAATTCAAAGTAAATGTACTTTAATTACACAATTAAAAGTACGCGACGTAGTGACGTCAAAAAGTCACGACTGAGTAAAAGTAAAATGTTTTGTTACTCGTGTGAAAAGTACTCGAGTAACTTTTACTCTGGTGCAGCATGTAATCTGTAGAGTAATAAGTAACGAAAGTTATTAAATAAATGAAGTGGAATATAACGTATATTATATATTTGCCGTGGAAATATGAAGTAACAGAAAATGGAAAATACTCATGTAAAGTTCCTCAGAACTCAGAGCAGGGACGTAATGTAACTAAGTACTCGAGTACTCGAGTACAGTTCAGAGGTACTTTTGAGTATTTACATTTTCTGCTACTTCATGTTGTTCCGCCACATGTTGGAGGCACATTTTGCACTTTGTACTCCACCACACTTGTTTGATTACTTTAGTTACTTTACATGCAGATTACATGCTGCAGCATTTTTACATTAATTGATTTTCTTATCGATCAGATAAAAGCAGCGACGATCAGCTGACTCACAGTTTACAGGTAATATATCCATCAGCTTCTTTTACTGAAGAACATGTAACATCAGTTACTTTAAGACTTTCACTCCAGTACGACTTTACGGAACATGTAACGATTGTTTTCATTGATTCTTATTTGCACGTGTTTATAAACTCACAGTTACCCACAATCCTCTCTGTCTGCGCGGCTCTGGAATCAGACGTACGTGAGTTCAGAGCTCCGGATCAATACTTGTTGATTATCTGTGAGTGTGGTTCTGATCAGGTTCTGGTTCTGATGTCAGCGGAGCTTCTCGGTGCGCGTTCGAGGCCGGATCACAAACAAAAGAGGCCGGCGGCCCCGGAGCCCGAGGGGCCCCCGGAGGTTTCACCGCTCGTCACTCAGCTTTAGTAATCTGATTAATTGATCGTCGGTCGGAGACGTCGGAGCGTTTAAGCAACAATAAAAACAAAGAGGGCGCCGAGGCCGCGTTCAACTTTCACACATTTATTGTCTTCAGTGTGTCGGGACTATTTCCAGCGGCGGATTAATCCACGACAGCGTGTTTCAGCAGGAAGAGACACAATATTTGATAGAAAAAGCTGAAAGAAACAAAGATCATCAGCAGGTTGACTGAGAAGAACTCTGAGTTTATTCTCCAGTTTCAGTGTTTTTTGTTCGACTCGCGCTAAACGTCCAATAAAAAGCTTTTGAATGTGGAGATGTGACAGCGAGAGGCAGCAGCAGAGAGATTAAATGATAAAGGGAGAAATAAATCAATACGGCGAGCAGGATCGGGGGATGAAAAGAGAGAGAGAGAGTAATGAAGCGAGAAAACGAGGCAGAGCGAGAGACATATGGTGGCTGCTGGTTTACAGACTTTTCTGCCTCGCGGCGTCGAGCTGACAGCTCGGCTCACCGCTCCGAACAACACGAGCACAACACGTAAAAATAGAAATAAAAGGTAGAGACAATAGACGGAGAGAGAGAGAGAGAGAGGGAGAGAGGGAGAGAGAGAGAGAGGGAGGAGGTAACAGCAGCAGGAGAAGAAACATCTTCATCTTCTTCATCATCAGACGGAGAAAACTGGAATTAAATCCAGACTGGAGTCTGAAACAGATGAGCTGCTGTTTACATTTACAAACACACAGCGAGCTATGATCTGTGGATAAATCCTGGATTAGACCGGATCAGCACCAGAATCACAGCCGGGACACAAAACAGAGTCTATAAAACCCGAGAAACAAATAAATCAGAAACATCTCGAGAGTTTAATTCACCAAGAAAAACAAGACCTGAACAAAATGTCTGTTAATGTTTAATAACAAGCTAAACATTAAAATATAACAACAACAACATTAATAATAATAATAATAATAATAATAATAATAATAATAATAATAATAATAAAACAATAATAATAATAATAATAAAAGAAGCATTTTGTTGTATTTATTTCCAAATGTTGCAGTCGGATGTTTTCAGACTCATTCATCTAAAAAAATTCAGACCAGAAGGAAAAAAAGAAATAAAATAATGTGAATGAAACGTAACGTAGAATAAAGAGCATTATTTTAAATGGTGATAATAAAGTCACGTGCAGATTATAGCAGATAAATATACAACATAACATATTAATGTGCTGCAAACATTCAAATGAAGACAAAGAAGCAGATGAAACCACAGAACGTGAAGCTGCTGCAGTGATTTCACACGCAGAGAAAAACATAAAAACAACATTAATTTATTGAATGTGAACATTTCTGCTGTCGTCTCTCTGCTCTTTGTCTCTTTGTGCTTTTCATTGTAACTCCTACAGAATCGACCGTCTGACGTTCAGCCGCACTTTATTGTTCACAACGCAAAGCAATAAAATAATAATAACAATAATAATAAATATGTGAATGATCTCTGAAACTCTTCGTCTCACTTTCTGCTTCACTGACAGGAGCTGATTTATAATCTGTGGAGGTTTCTCATGCTCGCAGCTCGAGTTCCCTGCCGTGCGTTCATTGTGCGCGCTGTAGAATAACGGACGAGGTGTGATGTGTAGGTTCTTTATGGTTCTCGCCGCCGCAGCAGGCGGACGCTTAACGAGAAGCTCGGCACAAAGAATGTCTGTTTGTTCTGCCGCTGTGGCTTCGGCCTGGCTGAACCGAAGCTGCAGGAAACACACGGCTCGACTCCACGAGGCAGAGAGGACACGGGACGGAGAACCAAAGAACCAGAGAACCAAAGAGAACCAAAGAGAACCAAAGAACTGAAGAGAACCAAAGAGAACCAAAGAGAACCAAACAACTGAAGAGAACCAAAGTGCAAAAATAACAGAAGAAGAAAAACAGGAGCAGAACCATACATCCAGATAGAACTCATTCATAAAAACATGTCTCACCTCCTAAATGTAATAATACAAACATTATTGTAATTTAATTCTTTACACTTTATTAATATTTCTGTCTGTTTCATTAATACAGAAGTAAAAATATCAGTGAGAGAAACTCTGAAGCATTTCATTTATAATTTAAAGTCAAAATTGTCTCATAAACCTTCACGGTGAGTTCAGGACGTAAACATTTTGCCAAAACAAGTAAAAATTAATAAATAAAAGCAACAATTGTTCATTTGGAGTGTGTGTGTGTGTGTGTGTGGTGTGTGTGTGTTGTGTTGTTGTTCTGCTTTTAATTAGAAGTCGACGTCAGTAAAAATCTCTTCGTCTGTTTTATTATCGAGTTCAGTTTCAGAGTCACAACAGCAGCTTGTTTATTTCTTCTGTCATTGTTTTATTTTTATTTCCTTTTTTTAAAAATCATAAACAAGCAAAAACATCGTTAGTATTAAAATCAGTTACAGAAGCTTTTACTGGTTATTTTATTACAAAGAACAAAAACAATCATCGAGCTCATTTAATGTCACAAATATAAAATTAAAATAACATTATTATTATTATTATTATTATTATTATTATTATTATTATTATTATTATTACCATTATTATTATTATTATTATTATTAGGAGCATTTTTGCATGTTCAAAATGCTGAATTAAGACTTCTGCTGATTTTAACACAGTTAGTTTTATTCCTGTTTTAAATTAAGAGAAAACACATTTTAATATATTTATGATGCAAAAATCAAATTATGATGAAGAATAAAAACAAAAAACGTGAAATAATAAAACATATTTTTTTTGCAATTGACACGTTTTCTTTATTATTTTTCCACAGAATATATAATGTGTTGATTATATTTCATACATAAACTTATCATCACAATAATAATAATAATATAATAATAATTATTATTTGTGTTTTACGAAAAATAACAACAAAGAAAAATACATTTATATCAAAACCAACAAAAAAAAGCAGCAAAAAACAGCATTTTGCTGAATGATGTCACATAAATGTATTTATTTAGATAAAAAACATTTTGATATGTTTTGTATTAATAATAAATCGTCTGTAAATTGATGATTATTGTTGTGTTGTTATAATAAAGTGACTGTAGATGTTACAGCTTCAGTTCTGCTGCAGCAGCTTTGACTCATTTACACACATGTGACACTGTGTGTGTGTGTGTGTGTGTGTGTGTGTGTGTGTGTGTGTGTGTCCACATGTGTGTCACTGCAGACAAACAAACTGAACAAGGTGTTTGTGTTTTTACACACAGTTCAGATTCTTCCTCCTGTTTCACACACTTTCTTCTTCTTCCTCCTCTTCTTCTTCTTCTTCTTCTTCTTCTTTTCCTTCTTCTTCTTCTTCTTTTCCTTCTTCTTCTTCTTCTTCTGTGGTTGTTCTCTGTGGTGCTTCACGTTCCTCAGATGGAATCAGGAGGATTTCTTCTCGTCTCTCCTCGCTGGCTGCGACTCTCTGAAATAATTCAGTTTTTTGTCTTAACGCCGCCTCTCTCTCCTCGCTCGCTCGTCTCTGTGTTTTTTTAATTGGCATATAGGGAGGCTTGTTTGTTTTTGTTGTCTGCTGTTTCTTAAATGTGTGTGTTCGTGTTCATGTGGCCCCCGGTGTCCCAACAAGCACCGCGGTAGGTGTTGGGAGGCGCTTTCAGCGGCACACACACACACACACACACACACACACAGAAATACACAAGACAAAATAGATGACAAAGACAGAAACACACAAAGACAACAAATACACAAAGACTCATACCATGGGAAATCACACACAGATACACACACACACACACACAACTCAGAGGCAAATATCCGTTAAAACACACAACAACAACAACACACATCCTCACAGAGAAACACACACACACACACACACACACACACACACACACGGAAGCAGTTGCCTCTCATGGGGCGCCATCTTGTGGCGACATCCTCCATCAGAGAGGATGGAGGAGACGAGAGAGGAGACGAGAGAGGAGACGAGGGAGGAGACGAGAGAGGAGACGAGGGAGGAGACGAGGCAGCAGCTCAGAAACACTTTTAAATTCTCTGAATGTTTTTATCTGAAGATATTAAAACATCAGCTGTGAAATATTGTTGACTTTAAATATCCTGATCAGGCTGAAAGTCTGAGATGAGAGAAGTTTAGTTTCTTGTTGAATAATCTGCAGATCTGCAGGGATTAGGACTGAAGGATTACACTGATATTAATCTACAGTCAGTGTTTAATAACAGCATTAATGAGTTTATGATACTGATATATATCTATATACAGGGACAGCTACAACTCTCATGTCATTAATGTCATTAACATAAACAATCATTTATATTTTAAATATTTGGTTAATTAAACTTTATTTCACTGTAAATTAATTAAAAAATATGAACCTCCTATTTCTTATAGCCTGCCTGTTTATAGACACATATGATGTATTTTCATAATAACTGTGTAATAAAATGTGTATTATTGTTTGTTTTGTTCATCTGAATAACGATGATGTCATCAGCTCGTTTCTGCTCATTAATTAAATGTGACTGTAAATATTCACTAAAGTAACAGCTGACAGAGAAACATTCAAATATCTGGAACTCGTTCTGAGAAATGTAAAAGTACTTCAGGAAGTGATTTTCTGTAAGTGTCAGAAGTTAAAGTACTCGAGTTAAAGCAGAACGTGTTCTGTGTCAAACTAAAGTGTTTCTTCAACTAAACTGATTTCAAATCTAACAAATGTGATTTTTAAACGCGTGTTCGTCGGGTCAGAACCAGGTCTCTCTCGTCTCTCTGGGAGCTGGAGGGATTACGGGCCGTCTAACCCGTCGGGTCGGTGCCGTTGACCCGCTCCACTCGTCTCCCCGCCGAGGCCTTTTCTCCGTCGCCGCTCGTTAACATCAAACGAGACCACGGAGGAGAGCTGGAGGTCCAAAACCTCTGCTGACGTGGAGCTTCTCTACTCCAGCACCAGAACTCAGAGTTCCACTGAGCCCAGAACCATCTGAGACACAACTTAAATTTAATCTGAGTCTGTGAACACGACACCGTCCGGTCCTGGAGTAGCGTTAGCTTGTGAGACGAGCTGCATGAGGACTGTGACATCAGAATACGATAATCTGAGAGTCTATGTTTATATGTTTTACCTGAGCACGTCGTCCTCAGGTAACGTTAACGCTGTTCCTGCCGCCGTCGTTCCTCTGATGTAACTCGTCATCTGGTGATTGTTGCCGTAGAAAAACAAAGTCATTCACGTGACAGTTGATTTGTAGTTTCATCTCACAGCACTTCAGTGAACACATCAGGCTGATTTTAAAATATCTTTATTTAAACATGATCCAGAAAAAAAACCAAAAACATCTTTTAAAAGTTCCTGCAGGTAGCGAACACTTTGTGAGACGCCAGAGGAGTGAAGCCACGTAACAAACAGTTGGATCAGCACACACGGACACGCAGGCTAACACTGGAGGCTAACACAGGAGGCTAACACTGGAGGCTAACACTGGGGGCTAACACTGGAGGCTAACAGCTCTGAGCCCGAAGCTAAAACACCCTCAGAGGAAACTCTTCCACCTCCCTCCACTAATACTGAGCTGGAAAGCAGCAAACTGCTCATCTTTAACTTAAACAGAATCAAACCTGTGACGTTCACGCAGACCGGTTCTGATTGTAATGTAAACAAATCCCAACATCAGGACTTTATCAGCCAAAACAAGAACAAGTCAATTCAGGCAAAGGGTGTGAAAGTCGGCCGGTCCTTCCCAGAAAAATGTTTGAATAGTGCAACCAGCTTATCGCAACTCATACGGATGTTTAAAGGTACGGAGCACTTTCAGAGGACGGCAGCGGAGGCTGAAGCGGACTACACCGTTCAACATCACCAGCGCTGTGAACTCCTGCAGGATCCTCCACTGAGATCACCTGCGGACGGACAGGTGACGTCACCTGCGGACGGACAGGTGACGTCACCTCTGGTGAGTGCCGTCTTACGTATGAAGCCCTTTGATCACTGATCGATGGTTCTGATGTTTAAATATAGAGATAAACTCACGTCTGTACAGTAAATGTGGCTCTCAGAGTTTAAAAATAATTGGTTAATCAGTCAGTGAAGTTAGAGATGCAATATCACCGAAGCTAACTGCTAACTGCTGTTAGCTTTAGCTGCTAGTTAGCTCAGTTAGCCGTGCAGCTAGCGGCTCGCGGACCAGGAGACTGCTGATGTTTATACCGCTAACTCAGGCTCTTTGGATCAACACGTGATATGGCTAGCTGGCTAGCATGCTAACTTCAGGTGATGTATCTGCAACACTGCACGTAACGTAACATCAAAGCGTTTCTTCTGTTGATAATTTATAATAATTCTTACACATCGCACCTTTAACTTTAGTTTTTCTGGCTCCGTATTTACACATCGCACCCACGTACATATTTATAAATATATATATGAAGTAAATCAAATACTGGCAGTGTGGCAGGCGAGATATGATTTTGTTCAGTATAAATATAAACCATCGAGTTTGGACTCCTGAGTTGGACTCAAGCTCAAACTTGATGTATTTGAGAATAATGAGTCCTAATGTCACCTGATATCACCTCACCTGTCCTTTAACATCCTCACTTCCTGTTCGCACCTGAGCACCACACTGGTCCTCACACAGCTGCTGCACCTTCAGTCCTCTACACGCTCTTTGCAATAATTAAACACACACAAAGCACTTTTGGACCATTTGTACACACAATAACAAAACAAGTTGTTGTTGTTTTTTTTAATAACAAAGCTCGATGCGTCGCCTCTTCAGACAGAAACATGAGACAGGTGACGTTTCTGTTCAGGTGAAGCTGATTTGTCAGTTTCAGAGGACAGAAGCATCGATCGGCGAGCGAGAGGCACGAAGAAGAAGACAAGGCCGAGGAGGCTTCAGAGGAACAGCCCTTATTTTTCAGATCTATGGCAGTATCATAATAATGTAATAACCCTGATACATGCTGTTCTCCTTTGTCTCTGTATGGGAGGAGTTCAAAATGTGGCACTTCATCTTTGCCCTGCTTATCGGTAAACAGACGTGCAGTGGAGCGTGTCGGGAGGCCTCCTCTGAACCGCGACTGTCCGCTGAGCCGCACACAGGCCAAGAAACGACCAACTTTAAAAAATTAATCTGCAGCGATCACTACAGCCGCCCACGTGTGCTCCGGTGGAGGGAGGCTGTGGGAGGAACATGGAGAAGCTGAACATTTGATTGCTGAAGTGTCAAAGTGACAAACGATTTGGAACGAGGTCTGAAGTCGTGTTCTACGAGGAGAAACTCTCAGTGTTTACCGCGCGGACGCCAGAAATACGGCAAGCCAGCGGGGACACGCTCGTGATTACTTCTACTTAACAAGCTTCATATTCCCACGATCACACAGAAACAACGCTGAAACAAAGTGGAGGACGGACTGTTAGCTCGCAGCTAACATGCTAACATGCGAGCGGTGCAGGGAACAGGAAACACACCTGGACCGCAGGACAAGACGAAACCTGCTGAGTTAGAAGATCATTTTAATCTGGTATCACTGCGTGTTGTAGGAGTGACTGAACTTTATTCAGTGTGATTATTCAAATGATATATTTGGGTTTATTTCCATGCGTTGATCAATAAAGATAAAGATCTTGGTTAGCTGTCCCAGCACAGAATTGTTTTTGCCAAAGCATAAAAGTATAATTCATCCAGATATTTGATTTAATACACACAGTCCACAATAACAGCAACACAGACAGTGAAAAACACGCTAAGCTACGACAGCTAACCTCACACACTGCGTCCAAAATATGAATTATTATCGAGTGTAATCATAATCTCACTCTCGCCTGCAGAGCTGCAGTTCTGTCTGTCGTCGCTGAACAACATGGCGAGTAAGTTCTCAGGGTGACAATCAGCCGGCTAGTTGTCGCAGCTGATGAGCAAGGCAGCACTGGACCGGACTCATAGATCTAATCGATAATGGAAACTGCAGATTCATTCGCCTCAGACTTTTTTTTAGCTCCCGCTGGCGTTCAGCTTTCACCATCAGCTCGCTGAGCCTCCCGTCACGTCGAGCATCAGAAGGCCAGCGAGGCGACGCGTGTTCGAATCGTCACGTCAGCTCAGAGAACAGCACGTATGTGAGCCGACACACAGAACTCGCTCTGTCTACAGACGACGCTACGAAGCGTTCAGGCGAGCCGAGCGGACGCGCCCGGCTGTGTTGTGATATTCTGGGATGTTCAGCCGCCGCCAGGTGAAGCGACGTGCGGCCATTTTGTTTTGAAACCACAGCTGGCAGACGGCTGCGACGCTCAGACGGCCTGCGATGATCTGTAACGTTAAAAACATCCAAACATCTCTGCAGAAACAGAAACACAGAACCAGAACGTGTTCGTCTCGTGGTTTTTGGTTTTTGTCGGCACTGTTTTGTTCTGAGCAGCCGAAGATTTTCATTCCAAAATGCTACAAATCCATTTATCAGAACACTGAAAGGTTCTGAATCGTCAGAGCGCTCGTCAGTAACGTGGACTGTTCTAATGTTCTGATGTTCTAAAGTTCTAAAGTTCTGATGTTCTAATGTTCTGATGTTCTAAAGTTCTAAAGTTCTGATGTTCTGATGTTCTAAAGTTCTAAAGTTCTGACGTTCTAATGTTCTGATGTTCTAATGTTCTGATGTTCTAAAGTTCTGATGTTCTAATGTTCTGATGTTCTGATGTTCTAATGTTCTGATGTTCTGATGTTCTAATGTTCTGATGTTCTAATGTTCTGATGTTCTAATGTTCTGATGTTCTAAAGTTCTGATGTTCTAATGTTCTGATGTTCTGATGTTCTAATGTTCTGATGTTCTAATGTTCTGATGTTCTAAAGTTCTAATGTTCTGATGTTCTAATGTTCTGATGTTCTAATGTTCTGATGTTCTGATGTTCTAATGTTCTGATGTTCTAAAGTTCTGATGTTCTAATGTTCTGATGTTCTAAAGTTCTGATGTTCTAAAGTTCTGATGTTCTGATGTTCTGATGTTCTAAAGTTCTAAAGTTCTGATGTTCTAATGTTCTGATGTTCTAATGTTCTGATGTTCTAAAGTTCTGATGTTCTGATGTTCTGATGGATGCAGTCGAGTCGATTGGTTGATTCTGGACGTCACATCAGCTTTTGGAATGAAACCTCAGACAGAAAACATCAGTTTGTCTAAATTTCATCAACAGAAGACGTTTAAATAATGAACCTTTCACAGAGTCGTGTGTTCGTCTCGTCTTCGTGATGTTTGCTGCTCAGTGTTTGTTTCACTGTTGATTAATACAGAAATGTATTGATTACACATTTATTCTACGTGAGATCAAATCTGAAGGACGGTTGTTGTAAAACGGTGGTGGCCAACTTTAAAAAAATGTTCTAATTTAAATATTCATAAATAATTGAAGATCTGATTTAAAGTCGTGGCTTGTTTCCATAAATTGACGAGTGCAAAGTGAACATAGAAAAGTGACGAACGCTCGAGAGGAACGTTTGTTTTCCTTTAGTTTGTGATTGTCGAAGAGAAGAACAGCTGATGAGAACTCACAACAACAACATTACTATCATTTCATTCTGAAGCTACGGATAAACGAGATGCAACAAGCTGGAGAAACTCATCAGTAACTAAAAGGCTTTTGCTAATTTGGGATAAAATAACTAAGATTCAGAAACAGGACCTGATCACTGATCGAATGACTGTGAGATCAATAATCCGTATTGATCAAACAAAGACTTTGTATTAAGTTCTAATATGTTCGACAAAAATCTGAGAATCTGTGAACTCGTCACAAAACTTTAGTTCACTTTGAAAATATCGACGTTCTTTCGTCAGAATTACAAAAAGTGTTCAGAGATCAAATTAAAAACAAAGAGCTCGTGATTCAAAGAAAAAGATAATCGATGTGAAATATCTAACGAGATGTTTCTCTCATAATCGCGAGAATCAGAGATAATAAATCAAACGCACCTCGGCAGTAAACAGGCGGGTTCGTTTCATCTGATCGTTAAAATGTCTCCTCACTTTAATTTGTGCTTCTTTAATTTTTGTTTCTGATGCTGCTGTTCGGACTCCTCCCGTCCTCAGAGCTCGCTGACCCGCTCGCTGAGGGTCTCTAGCTCCTCCTCCTGCTCCGAGTAACGCTCCGCCCCCTGCCCGCCGTCACAGCGCGGCCCGTTGACGACGGGGTAGTCGAGGCCGCTGAGCTGGGCGTGGTGGTGCCAGCGCAGGTCGTCGCTCTCGTGGGTGATGTAGCGCTCGTTCATCCGGGACTCCAGGTTCCTCAGGTCCAGCCACATCTGGTAGTCCTGGTGGGGAAAACAAACGCACCCTCAAACAAACTGGGCCGAAGATCGTTTTCACATTTTGGAAATTATTACGATGTTTTTTTATTTATACGATGCAAAATCAGAAATGTGACAGAGATCTGGAGAAAATCCTCAGAGTTCAGAACAGAACCAGAACACGTGTGGTGGTTTTGTTACAGTTTAGTTCTCTCTCTTTAAAGCTTAATAACCTGTAATGACCCAGGCTGAGCGGCCGGCTGTGTGCGGTTCTGACCTGTAACCACGGGTGGCTCAGCGTCTTGTCCACGCTGTATCTCTTCCTCATCTTCACCTGCAGCAGGTTGTTAATCAGGTCGATCGCTGCGAGGAGAGAAAGAAAAGCAGAGAAGAAGAAAAAAGGAGGAAGTGATGAGAAAATGTCAGTAACAGACGGACGGAGGGGGAGGAGGGGGAGGAGGGGGAGGAGGCGGTGTGGAGTCGGGCCCGCCTGCGGTGACGGGCCGGTCGGGGCTAATGAGCAAAGCTAACATGATGTTAACATTTCTTCAGGGGTCAGCGGTCTGAACAGCTCGGGGGCCCCGGGGCCCCTCAGGTCTGCAGGGGCCCCCATCGCTTGGCATTATGCACATGAATGGACCGCCGCATGAATACCACCCGATTCTGCCGGCCCGGACTCTCCCCGCCTCTCAGCGGCCAACATCTTTCTTCCTCCGGAGTCACGTGACCCGCGGCGCCGTGAGCCCGAGTGACAGTCCGACATCTGCAGCTCTCAGACGGGTTTCCTGTTTCCAACAATCATCTCCAGCAGGCGAGCAGGACGAAGTCACCAGACTCCACTCAGAAACCACTCAGCTCTGTGAGCTGCTGAGTTCAGAGAGACGTTACAGAAACAACGTGCTGCAGCTCTATTAGTTTATCTAATAACTTTTATTAGAGGATTTTTTTAAATGCACGTTCTTCAACATTTGAAGTACACATGAAACTAAAGCTGCAGCTAAAAATTACTCTGTCGGCTGATAAAACGGTGAAAGATGTCGTCAGGTGTCTCGTTTCGTCCTCACCAGAGGAGAGAAACCAGACAGAACTCACATTTAACGAGCTGACAGCAAAGAACGAAGAGTTACAAAATAAACCAGCTGGTGTCGACCCGGTTCTGCAGCAGAGCGGGAACATTAACAACATGTAGGACAAATAGAAAAAACATTACTGTGCAGCCGGAGCAGGAACGTCCTCTCCGGTCTGATCGACACAAACGTGGTCAGGATTCAACCACGAGCTGAGCCGCTCCAGCGCCCCGTCAGGACTCCTCCTCGGCGCCGCTCTTTAGTGGCTTTCTGGGCCGGATCAGAACTCGTGGAGGGACAACACATCTCGTCTGGAGCTCTACACCTGCTGCCACTTCGACCCTGACGGTTCTGATTCTACGCTCCTGAACACTTCCTGTTGTGACATCACGAGGCGGGTGAAGTTTCCGAGCGCTCTAACTTTCCCGTCCGGACTCGGAGCAGCTGACTCATGTTGGCTCGTGGGCAGAGCAGAAAATCAGTTTCTCTAACAGAAGCTCTTTAAAGCGTCTCGCTGAAGTGATCTTTGAAAATGCAGATTTGTTGACGCACTCAGAGTTTATTCTCTGACATCTAACCCTCCTGCGGCTGACAGCAGCGACTTTTACAACATTTATTCTGAAGCGGCAGCTCAAGTCGCCCGCGGCGGGACTGAGGAGGTGGAGGGAGGTTAAGAGCGCTTTGGGGATCCGGCCGAGGAGCGAGTGAGTCAGGCAGATTTAAATCTGTCTCGCAGTCAACAGGACAACTCCAGCCAACACACACGGCGGACGCATTTAGAGACAATGACGACGACCGAATGAGTCACGCAGCAGCAGAGAGACGCTCGGAACGTCTTCAAGGACGTGTCGGAGGGATCGACTGCAGCGGCGAGAAAGAACAACCCGAGCTGATGTTTGAGGACAAAGAACAACCACAGGAAGCAGAGACGGAGCGTCCATCTTTGATCTGCTCTACGTACCCTCCTGGGAAACCTTCTTCCAGGGATGAGGAGGGTACATGAAGGCAGCGTTCTGGATCTGATCGTTGATGTCTTCGTCTTCGTTGAAGGGGAACGTCCCGCTGAGACTGCAGAGCATCCAAAACAAAGAGGTTAAAACACAGATTTCACCTGGAATTCAGTTACTGATTGTAGCACAGCGACGGTTTCTCTGCAGCCAGCGTAGTTCAGGTTCATGTATTGAACCCTTGAGCGTGGTACCTGACGTAGATGATGACTCCCACCGACCACATGTCCAGAGAGCGGTTGTAGCCTTTGTTCCTCAGGACCTCGGGAGCGAGATACGCCGGCGTGCCGACCACCGAGCGCCTGAACGACTTCTCACCGATGATCCGCGCGAAACCGAAGTCGCACAGCTTCACCTGGAACAAGAAGACGGAGGTTAGATACGACCAGCTCGTTCATGACATCACGGACACTGAGCGCTACCTGCTCCGCCCGTCTGTCCTGTAAATCATTTAAAATGTGGGTGATATTGAATGTTTCCCGCGGCAGCCGCAGCCAGGGGAGACGGGTCGGAGGAAATGAATCTGAATGATGCGTTCTGAGCGGTTCTCCTGTTGGCCGCGCTGCAGCAGTCGGTGTTTGGATGGAGGGCGAGTGTGATGAAGCTGCTGACAGTGAAGAGCTGTTGGCTGCTATCAGTGCCGGATGATTCACACACACTCAGGAGGAAGATGGAAGCGATCGGGGAAACGCTGGCTCGCTTCACGGACGTGTTGTGATGAATCAGTCCTCCTCAGTCGGCGCCGCTCGTCTATTTTGGGTGACGCTGTCGGTATCGAGGCCGCCGCTCCTCATTCAGGTGCAGATTCAGACGGAGGCGGACCGACCCGGCGTTCAGGCGCCAGCGCCGGTCCAGCCTGCAGCAGCATTGTTGTTGTTTTTCAGATTGGTTCCTTTGATTGACGCGTCCGTCCACCGTACCTGGACCTGTCACACCGTCAGCTGTCAATCAACACATCTCTGAACCAAAATATCTTGTTTTTACCGTTTTATTTATACACCTGCCCGACAAACAAGATACAACACGTGGATACGGAAGTTTTGGGGTCGTGGAAAATGTTTTTTTTTCTTTTGCTTCTGGTCCTGATTTTTCCTTTTCGTACAGCGGGCCGAGCTAAAGTCTGCTAGCAAAAGTTTGGGTTCGAAAGAGAGAAAACAAAAGCCAACATCAGACGTTAGCTGACGTTAGCTGACGTTAGCTGACGTTAGCTCTAAAGCTAACACACGAGCCCATCAGCCGGGCGTCTGTGTTTCTGGGTTGGGGTTTACATCTCAGCTGTGTTTGTCTCCTGATGTGTGAGCAGGAGTAGCAGCTCTGCAGACGATCCGCGGTACGTAAAGTGTGAGAGAATCCTGATGCATCACTCCAGCCGACAGACTGCAGCAGCTATTTGTGGCGACTGAGAGTGCAGAGAGCTGCTGATCGCTACGCTGACGGCTAATGGACCGTCTGCGTCGCTCATTGTTCTCTTTGTATCATCGCATTTTCCTCC
>OZ023175.1:1146567-1189067 GCA_963678695.2 Diplodus puntazzo
CCACGGCTGCATTTGCATGACGAGAGTTTTATGTACAAAAAAAAAAATCTCTCTGATGTAAATGTACAGAAACAACAAGGTGAGAGGGGGAGCGGGAGGAGGCGCACCGACAGGACGGAGGTCCGAGGTCCAAGAGACGGGTACCGACCCAACGACAGGGTGCAGAGTTAAAGGAGCAGTCTGTGGTTTCAGGGAAGAAGACAACGACCGTCTGCCTAAACAAACAAATATCAAGCTGAATAATCTGAACAAACAAACTGAGCTGAAACACAATTTATACGGTTTGACTGTGTTTATTTGTGGCGGACCCTGCCACCTTTCTAGCTTCAAACAGTGAAGGATGACCTTCTTCTTTAAAACTACACAATGCTCCTTTAACTTTACGTTTTGCAGAATATCTACATCTGAAAAACCTTCAACTCCTGTGAACTCGCTGCAGCTACAGTAAAGCTGCTCGGCCGATAAATTCTGAGGATGACTTTCTTCTTTAAAACTACTGAATGATCCTTTAACTTTTTGTCTTTGAATTTATAGCAACAGTGAGAGATGATGGAGACTTTAAGAGTTTGGATTTTAGGTGCATTAAAAGTGCTTGAATTGTACTCTTAAATATCTGCATCAACTCTAAAATACCTTCAACACTTGTGAACTTCCTGCTCTGGTTGCTAACGGGCTGAAACATGTTCTATTTTTACATACATATTTTACTGTGTTTATTTATGGCGGACCCTGCCACCTTTAGACTTCAAGAGTTTGGATTTCAGGTTTAGGTGCATTGAAAGTGTTTGAATTGTTTTTGTTTGTAGTTCTAAAACACTTGTTTCATTTCTTAATATTTAGATTGAAACGTCTCAGACATTTGAACCTTCAACACCTGTGAACTTCCTGCTGTTAAGGAGAAAAGCTGCTCGGCCAGTTAACACAAAATCATTTTCCTCTTGTTTTTCACTCATGTTAAACTTTGTATTATGATCTCATGACCTCACATTTTACTCTAAAATGTAATATATTACATATTGGAAGTTACAATCATTTAAAGCTTATCATTTATTGTTTATTTTGACTATGAAACATTTAGCTATCAATCAAACGTATTGATTGTCATCTGAGTTCAGCTGAAATGGACTGATACAGACACTCAGGGAGCGCTCGCTGTCCTGAGGTGGAGACTGAACTGAGGAAGGTGGAGACGCTTGATGATGAAAACAAACACACCCAACAACAACAACAACAACAGACAGGAAGGAGAGGAAACACGTCAGCTGTCAGAAGTTCTGCCGTCGTCGACTTCACAGGAAAATCTTCACAACAACTTGGATTTATTTGATGAGAAACTCCTTTTTTTACTCATTATTTCACTAAAAGAATATAAATGATTGAAGAACGAGACAAATTAGGACTTTCTGACGTCTCTTTTACCGACCGGGCCGTCAAATCTGAATAAAATATTCTTCCTGTTAAATGAACTGAAACATTTACATCGTTTTAATTTCAGTTGCTAACACATTATGAGGGTTTATTATTCATGACAGATAAAAGTCTCGTTCTCAACATTTCTTAGTTGTGACAGAAAATAATTTAAGAGAAATGTTTATTCATGAGTTCTGAGATGAACATATGGAGGTGTGAGAGCTTTTAACGAGCTCTCTGCTGCCAGTTATTCATCAACACAGGCGGGAAGTAACTGAGTACAAATACTTAGTTACTCTCCTTCAAAACATGTTTCATGTCTCTGCACTCTGAGTCTCTGTGTGTCTTCTCCTCTCTACATCTGAACTTTCTCCTCCTCACAGCTTCAGAACAGCCTCGTTACTTTAGTTTGATGCCTCTGAGGTGAATTCTGGATTCTTGTTATTTCCCAGCATCAGCAGACTGATGTGGACCTATCAGAGCACATCACGCACGGCAGACGCAGCGAGACGAGACAAAGCCGTAAAAGCCGTAAGAAGCCGTAAACAGACAGAGAGGGAGACTGGAATGTGGAGAAAAGGCGTGTTAGTGTCTCGTATCTGCAGAGAGTTTCTGATTTTCTCTCTTTGTTGCTGCTCGGGACGCTTTACCAACCCAACATGTGTCTGTTTGACGTCCTGGGAATGAGACTCAACAATCAGCTGTCTTTGTGGTGCGTTCAGGAACAGCTGGGACAAATCCTACTGATTCTACCTTTAACTTTAATAGTCTTTGAATTCTATTAATATGACGTGAGCTTCAGTTAGCTTTGAGCACAAATGTCCTTCAGAGGGAGACTTTTTACTCTGATACTCTGAGTACATGTCAGAGCCTGTAATCTATTACTTTACTGGAGGAAACAAGCTGGATCAGTTCTGTGTGTGTGTGTGTGTGTGTGTGTGTGTGTGTGTGTGTGTGTGTGTGTGTGTGTGTGTGTGTGTTCTCACCACATTCTCCTGGATCTGGCAGTTGGAGACAGAGATACTGATGGAGATTTCCTCTGTTGAGACACAAATATCATAAAATTAATAAAACTCCAGGAAAATATTAAATAATCGCAGATAACAAGATCTTAATAAAATGTGCAAATTAATTTTCACCTCACCTTTAAAAGACAGTTTTGCTCGCAGCAGCTTCAGCTGAACTAACCTGTGTTCGCTCCGTCGCTGCATCAGCTGAGCGTTAATAATAAATGTTAGAGCAGCCGGCTGCAGCTGAGGCTCCTCTCAGGTGAACGCCGAGTCAGAGACCGCAGCGAAACGTTAGTCACGATCAGTTTGACGTCAGTGAAGTCTGAAATATCTGTGATGGGCTTCGCGTGGGCGTCGACGGCCCTGAGCGGATCTGAGCGTCTGCGGGAGGATTCAGCAGCACCGGGAGCTTTGATACCTGAGCCCAGAGTCTGGACTGTTGAGTCCAGGTGGATCTGACGCTGACGGCTGCCAGAGGATCCGTCCTCTGTAACTGTGTCCACTAAAAGATTTATTTCCATTTGAATCGAGGCTGTGAGGATTCTAAAGCCCTGTTGAGGAAACAGCATTTGTGATTTGGGGCTTAAAGGGACGTCTGGTGTGGCCTGATTGGACCACATGAGTCCACATCCCTACTTAAGACAGCCTCCTCCTCTGTCCTGTAAGACGACCTGATGAAGGTCTAAGTACCGAAACGTTGTCATCAATAGACTTCATTGCAAGTGAAGTGGAATGTTTTTCATTATTTTGTCGGCCTTCGATCTTCTTAAGGTGAGCAAAAGCTGCATTAAGCTGGACAAACCCTGATCCTCCACGGTACTAATAATCAGAGGAAAGATGCCTCAAGAGGAGGCTTCTCTCTTCTCGCCTCACGTCGGGAGAACGTCAGCGGTGATGTTGCTTCCAGGAGACAGAAACACGGCGGGTAAGACTTATTTTCTGGAGGTCTTAAAGGAGTTGAGAAGTCTGAAGGCAGCCCGCTGACGTTAGGAGGCTAAAAGTCAAAACGACCCAGACAGACGTGTGGATGCTCTGAGAGCGTCGAGTGGCGAACGTGACGTCCTCCTGCTCCTCCTGAAGAGGACGCAGCATCACTGCTAACTTCACGCTAACGTCACGTAGAAAGTGTGCTGAACTGAATATCCTCAAATCAGCTGGAAACAAAACTCCTCTTGTTTTTCTGACAGATTAAACGCTTCACAACAAAAGTTACACTCCGATTCAAAGCTGGATGAACTGGAACCTCGACTAAGGATGATTTAGATCAGATTAAAGAACGATTGTCGGTGTAAACACAGCGACTGTCTGACAGCACCGCACTGATCCAGCTCTCCACTGAAGCTTTATTCCATCAGACGTGACCCGTTTCCTCTGAGCACGGATGTTAAAACCACCTGGACGACTGACGATCTTCATCAACACTGGTTAAAGCTCCACTTTGTACAGAAGCTAATTTATGAGCCTATTGGCCGAAGATGGCCGACCCGTCCAACAAGCCCAAACCCACCTTTAACCTCGACAACATACAGATAATCTATAATCCTACACAGAACCAGATTATCAGGCTCGCCATGTAAAAGTGTGCAGATGTTTTTAGATGTCTGAGAGTCGTAACGGCGTCTTACTGTGTCCGCTGCGATGCGAGCTGCGTGAGATTCCTGTGGAGACGGCTGGCATCAGAGCGTGCTGGATCGCCATCTCCCACATCCGGGCCACATCCTGTCCCACCCCGCTCACCTGGAACCAGTCAAACAACTAATCTGAGATTAAGTTCCAACTTTTCTGTGTTCACAGTCGAGGTTCTGAACAAGCTTTTGTTTCTATACGACATGAAACAGCTGAGTGATCACAGGAGGAGCTGAGCCGGACTCTCCGGAGGCGGTGATGGAGAGAGAAGAGGATGCTGTTTAACATCCTGAGCCCGAGTACCATCTATAAACAGAACCTCAGATTATTCACCAGGACGCTGCTGCCGGTCACAGATGATTCAGCTCTCGTCAGGTTCTCTCCAACGTAGTAAACCAGCGATGCTGTGGCGATCTCGAAGCAGTGAGGGTTGGCTCCATCAGGGAGCAGAGAGAAGGTCTGAGCCGGCTCCAGAGACAAGATCTCTGACAGAGGGATCTCCTGCAGGGACCACAGAGACCACAGAGACCAGAGGGACCAGACAGACCACAGAGACCAGACAGACCACAGAGACCAGACAGACCACAGGGACCAGACAGACCACAGAGACCAGAGAGACCACAGAGACCACAGAGACCAGACAGACCACAGAGACCACAGGGACCAGACAGACCAGAGAGGATGAGAACAGTTTGTTCACTTGTAGTTTGTGCTGGTGAGTGAAATACAAGCAAAACTCCAGACGAGCTGGAGCTGAAGAGACGGTGACAGACTGGTTTTACCTTGTAGTATTTACTTCCTGTGTCGTTCTGAAACAACGTGATGCATTTACTGTCCAGCCGCCAGTAGTGTCTCTTCCTCTGAAGGAGGCGGGAGGAGAGAGGAAGAAGCAGAGGAGATAAACTGACAACAGAACTTTTACAGAAAGTGTGTGTTTTGTTTCAAAGCTTATGAAAAAGATTCTATCACGTCATCTTTCTGTCCATTAACGTTCCTGATTCAATCATCTTGCTGATGTTATTAATAATATGGCTAATTTTCATATCACATCCAGTTCTCAGCGCTTTTATTTCTTTATTTACAAAGAGCAGAACAAAGGACGGAACAAAAGACGGGCCGGTCGGCGAGCGAACAAAAGAAAACGACAAACAAGAAGAGAAATAAAACAACAGACTCAACAAAGCTCGTTACAGATAATATTCATCGTGTTTATCCTCAGAGATTAAACTGAAAACAGCTGACAACAACAATAATGTTCACATGAGTCCGACTTCTGGGCAGTTTTCAAGGTGGACAGACAGACAGACAGACAGACAGACAGACAGACAGACAGACAGGTGGACAGACAGACAGGTGGATAGACAGACAGACAGGTGGACAGACAGACAGACAGACAGACAGGTGGACAGAAAGGTGGACAGACAGGCAGACAGGCAGACAGACAGACAGACAGACAGACAGACAGACAGACAGACAGACAGACAGACAGACAGGTAGACAGACAGACAGACAGGTGGACAGACAGACAGACAGACAGACAGGTGGATAGACAGACAGACAGACAGACAGACAGACAGACAGACAGGTAGACAGACAGACAGACAGACAGGTGGACAGACAGACAGGTAGACAGACAGACAGACAGACAGACAGACAGGTGGACAGACAGACAGGTGGACAGACAGACAGGTGGACAGACAGACAGGTGGACAAACAGGTGGACAGACAGACAGACAGGTGGACAGACAGACAGACAGACAGACAGGTGGACAGACAGACAGACAGGTGGACAGACAGACAGACAGACAGACAGACGGACAGACAGACAGACAGGTGGACAGACAGGTGGACAGACAGACAGACAGAGTGGACAGACAGACAGACAGGTGGACAGACAGACAGACAGACGGACAGACAGGACAGACAGACAGACAGGTGGACAGACAGACAGACAGACAGACAGGACAGACAGACAGACAGACAGGTGGACAGACAGACAGACAGACAGACAGACAGACAGACAGACAGGTGGACAGACAGACAGACAGACAGACAGACAGACAGACAGTGGACAGGACAGACAGACAGACAGACAGGACAGACAGGTGGACAGACAGACAGACAGACAGACAGACAGACAGACAGACGACAGACAGACAGGTGGACAGACAGACAGACAGGTGGAAAGTACCAGAGTGTCCTTCTTGCGCTGGGGTGTAGAATGTTAGCAACCATCCCACGGCCCTCCCATACACAATCACGTTGGCCAAGTGCTGCACTTGCCCTCTTGCACGCGTAATGTGTTTTGGAAAACCAGGAAACTCAGGAAAGAACTCGGAAACCACTACGGCACATCCAAGAGAAGGGGATGTTAGTTTACTAATAAACCAGATCGAGAGGTGGACGGAGCAGTCAGGGGGCGATGGACAAAGTCTCATTCCTGAGTCAATCGAACCATATGGTGTGCCTGGTCCGTTATATGAGTGTGTGATTCCAGCACTTGTGCGGTGTAGGTGTTAATCTTCTTCTTCTCCTCCATCTTTATCCTTTTTTCTCATCCTATCCTCTTCTTCTATCTTCTCTACGCTCTAACATCTTCTTTCTCTGTACCTGATGGTCGCGTTGGACATCGTTCCAAGGGGCGTCGGTCGGCGATGGGTCCCGTTTGCATAGAAAGCGTTTTACGCAAAGAGGGTTTTTAATAGGTCGCTCGGGTCCGACCGCCTCCCAAAACCAGCATCAACCAGGATACAAAAACAAGACCCACCCCAACCTAACTGATCGCGTCCTGTCACAAGAGCTTCATCCATGTCGTCCAAGACAATGTAAGCCGCCTCCTCTGTTCCCACCGCCAATCATGCGTTGTCGTCAAGGCGGAGCACCCTCCACCATGACGACGTCTGAACATCACGCCCCCGTCACATGACTACTACAAAATCAAACGACAAAACCAAACAACATGAGGAGGTTGAGTGATAGCAGCGGCAGCATCAAGAGTCAGGTACAGTTCTGATCGTGGGTGAAACCTTGCCTCCATACCCTATATCTTTGGATAACATCTCCCAGGCAGTTGTTTGGTATTAGTTTAAAGCCGGCTGCATCGATAGTGGGAAAGACACGAAGTTAATACAGACATTAACAATCTGAGAGAGCAAAATACAGGAAGGTAGAGGCGGCGTCATGTCACAAGCAGTGTACCACCGTCCAACGTTCACGAACCGAAGCACCCGCCGTACCAATTTGCGGCTCCACGAGGATCGGGAATAAGATCCGTGATTCCAAAAAAACCAATATGGGGCCTTACAATAAACGAGGCTCCGGCAAGCAAAAACACGACAAACAGCCCACAACGCAAAATCTGGAAACATTCGATTGACCACCACTCAGACTGAGAACCAGCGCTATCTCTATCTTTTTATTATACGTCCTTTCAAAAAAAAAACATAATAAAACTCACACACCTTACACAAGATGAAAAGGCAGTGAACGAAAAGTATACAAAGACAAGACTAAAACACCTGAATTAGAGTTACAACACAAAAAAAATGTAGTGGTAAATGTGAATTGCAAAATTGTTATAAAAGCCACGTGAACCTAACCAAGACAAACAATTATATTCTCCAACAAACCTTGAATCACAATAGGATATTGAGACACACTCTCCACTGCGATACCAGAGACGGGTGTAGAAAGCTACTATCCCCAAAAATAGTGTAAAAATCACCTCAAACAAACAAGGAAATCTTCCCACTGAATGCAATTAGAAAAGCTGCTGTTAGAACATCAGGAATGTTCAGTGCTGGCAACAACAGTCAAAAGAGTATCAGAAGTGTTTTGAAAGGAGTGTGCCCGAGTGTTTGAGCATGTGTTCAACCGTTCAGAGAATCTAAAAATATGGGCACACAACACAGGGCGAACAAGATAATAAGAAACAAAGGAACATACTAATAGGAAGCATTGATCTAACGAGCCGATGAAATCCATTACAACAAGTGGTTGCATACTCCTTCTGACGAACTTCTGACAGGAGAAACACCGTTAAGGCTCAACGTAAACGACATCAGCCTAAGCCGACACTAAGTGCTCGGATAAAAAACTGCGTGGGTAGAACAACCAGATCTCAGAAAAGCCCCCACCCCCCCCTAACTATGAGGGCATCTACCGGCGGCCGATACAGACCATCCCTGGTCTGTTACCGCCAACAGGTGGAGTCACACACCCCGGTTACTTTCTTCACACACTGCTCGCTCCTATCACCTAATTTATTCATCCTCCGCAACAAGCGTGCCTGTTGTAGAGACATGACTGTGGTTGATGGGCGCCTGACCATATAAACCCAAACCGTCACACCATTAATAAAACCCCCCCAAAAGAACCCCACACCACCACAGTGCCATCAAAAGGCCCTATCTGGTCCTGAACACGGCCTTTCTCAACATCATCTTCTTGCATGCTCGGGCAGAGGAAACTACAAAACGGGATGGTCGGACGTTTAAAGCGAAGTAGGGGGGATCAGAGAAGGTGTGAAGGCGCCTAATCGAACCAATAATAGTTCGCGACCAAAGACGCTCAACGCATCTACAGAAAGATTCTTGGGGTTCGAGCCCAGCTCGCATGACGCCCTGTATTGAACGACAGGGAGCTGGAATAGCGTCCGCACTCATCTGCCATGGAAGTAATCTAATTGGTTCTTCTGCTTGGGTAAAAGCGAGTAGAAGACAAGGGTCGTGAGACAAAAAGATCAGTAGAGCCGCGGTGGAGACCAAGATCAAGGACGTACAAATGTCCTGGAAATGTGTTTTTTTTTTTAACGAGACACAGGTCGGTACAAAAGAAGAATTACAACTATTTCTCAGCCATGAAACCCACATTTTTCCTCCAACCCAAACCACAAAAGCACTTTAGGGTTGGAAGGTTTTTTTTTGAGGTTTCTCTGAAATGATTGTCAGGACTAGGTCAAGTGGTCAGTTTAGGAATCATTTGGTTATAAAAACAAATAAATCAGAACCATAAAAATACAAAACAAAGGTTTCTAATGCGAGCTCATCAGTCTGATAGACCCCTACAGAGTGATGTTACTTACCCCATGCAGACTGACTGGGAGAACTGAAGGTGTTCGAGAATACTACGACAAAAGACAAAGAAAGAGAATTAGAATCAGACAGCTGGTCTGTAATGTCTGGTGGATGGAAGAAAAAAAACCAATCATCAAGCTATATATTGGGGTACTTTTTTTCTGCAGCACCGAGAACAAAAGCATCCACATGCCTCGAACTTGAGAATTATCTCGCCAAAAACAAAAAGAATATCCGTTAATCAGATGATTCAAACCTAGTCAGGGCAGTGAAATGGCAAAGACCCAGGATTACCCACAGGTGCTGAAAGAAAATCAAAAACGAACATAACTCGATCGAACTCAGCTCTTAACCACATAGAATAACTTAATAAACTCCCTACAGTTTTCATAAACAAAAAGCAAAAATACAAAGCGGAGGTGTCGTCCTTGTTTTATAGCCGAACATATATAGCCGCACTTAGCCCTCTTTTAAAATTTTTAACCACTGCGCGGTCCCAAAACAGTGGACCCGTTTATTTTTTGGAGCTGCTTCGAACTCTTGAATAGCTAAAAAGCCTCCATACATCACCAACACCTGATCCACTCACCAAGAGTGCATAAATTTAACAAAACATTTTGCATGGTTTTTATTTGTTTGTTTTTCAGTACTGTCCGCGGCACAGAGAGACAGTCCAAGCGAGAAGCTCAGACTCTCGACAGGAGGATCCAATAGAACATTCGCACATTAATAAGGTCTTAGAGGCAGCAAAACAAATAAAACCTAGTTGGTGGCCACAGACCGGTGAAAACCTGATAGTAATAATGAGAAGACTGCTACTTGTCTACTCCAGTGTGAATATCAAACGAGCCACTTTCGTGTTGAGGATGACATTGAAATATTTAGTGCATCAACATAATCGAATCTTGCCACAAGTCGTTTAGTTCTAGAGTGACTGGGCAGAAAAGGACAGAAAACAGGACCCGTACACAACAGTAAAACAGTCTACCTGCAGACTTCCACAGTGCACAGAAAAAGTAGGAACCCATGTAAATCCAGCTCTTCGTTGAATACGAGAAAGCGAGGTGGGAGACGGCTCCGGCAGAGAAGGGTGCCCGGGAACGACCAGTTGCCGGTGTCCTACCAAAAAACAACCGCATATCCACCACAAGCATCCGCCCCCACATAAATTGCAGAAACGCAAAAGAACCACGTTTAATTATCCCCGTTCAGGGAGGACCACTGATGGACGCGTAGCTGTCGCCTCCATCACAGGCTGAATGCCGCTGCAGGTATATTGGGGAATACTTAAGGCAAACAAAAGACGCTTTGTGATCAACAAACGAGGAACAAAGTTCAGAAACCGCATCCTGGAGCACAAAGACCACACAGCCGGCAACGCTTTGTTAATCATCTGCGTGTGGTCTTAAATATAACAAATACCTGAAAGTTAACACCCCAACAACACATCAGCGAGTCGTCTACCTTCACATTTGAAGGACCCTGTCGTACGAGTCCCTGTGGCCCACAGGCATCATAAAAAGCAATCTCGCGACAGTGGTTGCCTCAGAAAGGGGCCCGGCGCTCTGGTAACGAGTGGACGAACAGTACAGTGTGGAACAATACGATCGAGGTATCTGGAAGTCCACCCACGCTGTGGCACGACGCAGCAGTAAAACCAACATGACCAAGGACGAGATACAGAGTTCCCGCGACCAATGTCGACACAACCTGGTTGTTCACAACAGATCCACCCAGGCATCAGAGAGGCTTACACCCGAGTGAATATCCGAACGCGATATCACAAGGTGATCAGAGCTCGTTAAACAGGAACACATACAGTTTAGGTGACCCCTTTCGAAGTTCAAGATCTCCACATGAAGAAGGGCCCAAAAACAATAAAAGAAACTGACTCGATGGAAGTGTTGATTTTACACAAAGATTTATAAGATTCAGTCAAACATCAATAAAACCTCAATCTAAAATAAGGCATATTTTTTTTTAAAAGGGATATCAGAGGGGAGACTTTTCTGCCAAGAAGTAACTTAAAAAAAAAATTGGTTAGGTGACTCGCCTGTGTACAGTGATAAATTTTTTTTATTTTACAATCATAACAATAGAACTAAAAGTTCTGTTTGGAGATATATCAATATATGTGCAAACCCAGCTGAAATGGATAATTCTGTAAATTCTCAGGTGAACGAGCAGTTACCAGAACAACAGTCCCAGTCTTCACTACATACCCAGACAAAAGTACCTCTCTGCGGCGCTGAGTTAATTTTTTTACAAAAATTACGTTTTTTATTTATTCTTTTAAAAAAACCGTGACAGGAGGGCAGCAGACTGCTGGTCGGAGGGGGTGCGGGCGGGATGGGGAGGGGGGAGCTAAAATCGGCGGCTTCCCGCGTATGGGTGAAGCAAGTAACACCAGGGGGCAAAGAAACGGCCGGGGTGGGGGGTGGGGGTGGGGGGGGGGGGGTGGTGCCGGATGCGGTCAAACGGTAACTGGGCCCGCGGGCCCATCACATCACATCCGAGCAACAACATCCCTCCAGCCTGTTGTCCTACAAAAACCCAGTAAGGGCACTACAGGGGGCTGCACGCCGCGAATCCGTCCTTGCTGTCGACACGATGAGAAAGGCCATATACAGCTACACACGAAACAAAACCAACGGAAACCACCAGAGGAAGAAAAAATACTTACCACAAGTTTATACGCCAAATTCTGAATCACAGGTAACGGTATCTATGAGACAGGAATCCGAGCTGCGCCAAATCGGCCATTATACAGCAGACACCCATGAGCCAGTCGAAAGTGTCTGACAATTGCCCTGCTGAAAGAAAAGGACCCATCTCAACCTCTGTTTTAGGTATATATCATGAAGTAACAGATCTTTAAAAATCCTTTTGTGACGTGGAGATATGAGGGAATTCACAGAAACAGCAAAGAAACACTTGTTAGGGACCCTTGCAGGTCGTTTCCCTACTCTCCTTGTATAACCTTCACAGATGCTCTTCAGAATGACGGACCGAGCCTGAAAGTGAAAAACAGCTGTGAAGGCCTGTAGTCAGCGTCTCTCAACACAAGAGCTGCGACGGAACTCAAGTGTGAACCAGTTCAATTATTACTGAAACTTTCCAGGACAAGAAAGAGGCGAAGTTTCTCGAACGTGAAAAACTTTAATAAAGATAAAAAAAATCTCCTCGTACGAAACAGTCGACTGGAGGGAGCGGTAATCTTTAAAATATACACTGTCTTATCAGAAAAAAATCACAATTAAAAAACAAATGGTAAGTGTGATAATTTAAAAAAAAAAAATAACATTTTGCCCAATTATGTGTTCTCATGCTGCATTCCAATTGCTTGCCTCTGTGTGGCGAGATGTGGATCCCGGTCCATCCGACTCTGAACCCGCAACATGGGCCGCCCATAAAGAAGTTCACTGCAGATCGTGCAAAAAACACTAATTATCACAAAAAGACACATCCGTCCAGTGCTCCGACTATTAGCACAGGACAAAACAGTGCTCGAATTAAACATAAAAAAGAACTATGAAGAAACAACAGAATGTCCTGATTGAAGAAACCACAACGCATTTATAATATACCAGCAGAAAATCCTATTGTCAGAAGCTTCAAAAGCTAAAGAGTGTAAGGCAAGCACTACACTTCTGAAGCTAAGCTGCACGAGGCATCGACCTAACATGGAGACAGAAAAACATAATGCTAACTCTGCTGATCAATTGATGTGACGGCAAGCTCGACTCTACAGAAATGTACAGTGGAACATATGTTACACAACACTTCATGCACATCTGACTTTATACAAAATGGACAGGGACAATATAAGTATGACTGGACTTTCCATTTTTTTTCTTTTTTTTTTGGGGGTGAAAGGTCCGTCCTTTAAAAAAATTTAGGGATAAGCACCAAAAAATTATTAAAAATAACTGAAATTTGAATAATTATCAAAAAAAAAAAAAAAAAAAAAAACAAAAAAAATTAAAGAAGATAAAAAAAATCGCAAAGTACCTTCTCCATTTGCACGGAAAATACTCTGAAGCAGGACAGGACACGCCCACAGAATAACCTGACATTTGTTTGGATTTCTAAACAAATTCTGATAAAATATCCGTCTTTTATACCAGCGAACACAATGTTCTAGAGACGCAAGTCTTTTCAACCCCCCCCCATTTTGAAACACATATGTTAAACGAAAAAAACTGAATTCAATCACGACTTATCCATATCAGAGCTCTACACAAAAAACACAAACATAACCCAGGAAGTAAGAAGACTGAGGAATAGAATACAGAATAACAAAAGCCATCGGACGAAGTAAGTACCTTGATTAACGGCATTTCTCCTCCAGCCGGCCAGAGGATCTGAGGATATGTGACAATCGAGCGAGCGAGCGAGCGTAGGAGTTAGGATGGAGATAAACAAGAAAATCCGCAGAGACAAAGAGTAATGAATGGGTTTGTTAGCGGGTTATTTTGTAAATGTTTTGGGAAGTGAGCTCTGGGAGTAAAAACGATGCAAGTCACCACTAGGAAATACTCTGGGCGCACGCTGGTACCGTTCTGATTAATAATATGACAATAGAGCTGGGCATTTTACAGGTTTTTTATGTTCTGTTGCTGTAACACTACCATAGTGCCCTGCTGCAAAAGTACTCCTCAAGTCTACCAGTTGTATCTATCAAGTGCACTATCAACAGCCATTGTAGTACGACGCACACAACTATAAACAAAGTTCACAATCAACACGGCACCTTATGCACAACGAAATTCCAGCCCCCCCCGCTCACTCCACCCAAGCATTTCCTTTCCCTTCTTCTTATATTCTCCTACATACTTACCTTTCTCCTCTCCGCCTCTTTCCCTCTTTAATCACCATCCTTGACATCTCTCAGCATGAATTCATGTGCGATTCTTTCTTCTCTTCTGAATCTACCCTGCAGAGCAGCTTTTTAATTCCACTGCGTTTATTTTAATATAATGGTCTATCTTTATCCCCTTTCTTTTCCCCCCCCCCCGACCAATTGACTTAAATTCTTATTTTTTTTTGTATTTTCAAATTTTTATTTTTATGTTATTTTTCACCTCTCCCCTCCCCCCGATCTTCTCCATCCCCCCCACACACACACACCTGACACGCCAATCAAGCAACACTCGGCGGGCCTGGACCGTGCGGAGAGTGGTCCTCCATCAATTAATAATACGGCTCTGAATTAAATTTACGATGTCTGTGCCTGCCTGACAGGAAAATTTGCCTTCCATTTATTGTCAAATTAATTGTTTATGCCTTTGTTTGGAGGGCCCAACATACGATTTCGGATATGTCTGAAAACGAAAGCTTCCCTGAAAAACTTGTGTATTTTTTTATTTATATGCTTTCAGAGTAATAATGACTTGTGTGTGTACTGTGTTGCGTAGGTGTGTGAGCCGAAGAGTTTTCCTAGGTTAGTTCTGAACTAATACCAATGCCCTGTGTTTATAGTGTGCGGTTGTTCAGCTGTGTGCTGGAATTAGCTCGGCGTGTACACGGAGCGCTCGCAGCTGGCTGGCTTGTTAACAAAACCACAACCACAAAAACAAACACCCACGTGCGGTGGAGACAACCCTGTGCACACCGGACAGTCCGGGTGTGGCGTCTAATAATTTATACCATCCAATTTTTTCAGATTCATAGTATCGTATTAGAGCTGATTATGGCTAAGCTCCGGGTAACCGATCCCTTGTGCAAACAGCAGACTAAACCTTAATTATGAGGACGAACTAATCATCATATCAGGGCTGGAGATCCCAGCAGGTCTGTATCTCAGCTTATAATATACAAAGTTCATGAACCATCTTCCTCGTGTCGAGACATCTCTGCACCTAATAAAAAATCTTTGAGAATCAATCCAGTTTGCAAGTCACGGCACAATTGTCACGTCAGGGAGAGCTGAGACAGACGTTAAAGTGAACGCGTCGTGGGGCTGACGATTTTCATGGATTAACTGCTTCATACACCAGAGCTAAATGCTAAACTATATACCTTATTGGTTCGAGCACACATTTTGATTTCAATAAACATCTCCAAAAGAACACCCAACACCCGTAAACAAGAAAAACAAGGCCCGTAAAATATGTCCTAATGCACGACGTTGAAAAATGGAGCCAGACTTCCAGATAAGGAGAGACGTTGAAAGCAGTTTTTAGAATTTAGCGAAAAATTGATTTTTTTTTTTGATATTTTTTTTTTTTTTTTTTTATTTTTTTTTATTTTTTTTTTTTTTTTTTTTTTTTTTTTTTTTTTTTTTCCGAACGTTCAACGCACATCACCATCGTGACGTCCAAGGCGAACCTGTTCTATCCTACAGGGGTCACCACAAATAAAGTATAAGAAGTATTACAGATGTAAATTTTAAAAGAAATCTATTCTAACCAACTATCAAGTTTACTGACGTATAAAACAAGAAAATTAAATTGCACAGGAGGGATTGAAATAAACCCTGATCCCTGAAAGTCAGTCCAAGAAGCTCACGGCCTGCGGGATCCCTGCAAGGCATTAACGAAAAGCACCTAACCTCAGGATAGAGCTAATTATATTTATAATCAGACTTGTCTTAAATATCGAGGGATGCTGCTTGCATTAAAAAATACTTATCGCTTTACCAAACCCCCCCACACCTAACCCTAAGACCTTCAGACCTGTCATCAAGGACATAGGACAATACCTACCACATCAAACGACAATGCACAACACTGATTCCGGCATACAATAAGACTCTTTATCACTTTTACCTTAATCATTAAACACCAGCTTGAATCCTCCCCCATCCACCCCCCTTTCCGCAGCCTTCGAGACCTTATGCCTCGACGTCCACGCTTTTGAAGCGTGCAGAGACCCCCATTCGCGACGTGAACCATCATCAGTACGGACTAGACAAGTATGTACAAAGTAAATTGAATAGCGCGAAATCGACCTAGAACGATAAACGAAAGCAAAAGCTCACCAAAAAATGAAGCAAGTGGGTTGATTCAGAGGCAGCGCATACATAGTTGCTTCGACCGTGAACTTGGGGACACGACGCTCGATCCATGCTGCTATTTTGCATCGCAGGGCCTCTGTCCGCTGCTGTTAAAAGTATAAATGTGAGATGTTTTTTTGTCTTTTACCCTTTTCCTCTACAAACTCTTACTTTTTACCTACATATCATAAACTTAAATTGAAAAATCAAATGACAAAATCACAGAAGCTATCCCTCCTGGGGCCGTCATAAGCGTAGTGAGCTGATTAAAAAAAAAAAACAAAACCAGAGCGCGTCTCTGTTCCCGTTTTAAAAAACAAAAAAAATAAAAACTCGCCTCCTCCACCGTCCTCCAAATTACAAAAACGCTGTCTGCAGGCGTGTTTGGGGAATTATCAGGATGTTTTTTTTACAGGTTGTTTGTGACCAATCAGCTCGCTTGGCTGCCGCTGCCTGTTACACCGCACTAAGTACATTTCCTGTTTGTTTCCTCCACACTTGGAGCTGTCGCAGAGACTGACAGAAAGCTGTTAACAAAAGTGTTTTTGACTGAGTGTCAGCATCCTGACAGAGGAGGAGGAGGAGGAGGGAGGAAGGTAGGGGAGGTAGAGGAGGAGGGGAGATGAAGAGGAAGGATTGATGAAAGGTGGATGAAGTGGAAACAATCAGGGGAGCTGGAGAGAGGAAGATGTTTGGGGCAGAAGGAGCAGGATGGAGGAAGACGTGATGGAGGAGGAGGAATGAAAAATAGTTTTACAAAGAGACGAAGAAAAAGGCAAAGAAGAAGAAGGAAAAGATGAAGAGGAGGAAGAGAAGCAGCTCGGTCTGCAGGATAAAACATTAACCAAACCACAGATTCGTCTGAGGTTGACTTGTGTACGTCATTATTATGATTATCAGCTGACTGTCACATCAGGAGGCGGAGTCATCACCGCCAACATGGCTGCCAAACAGACGACCTGAGCATCACTGGATATTTTAAAGGACGCCTGCAGACATTTCCAGAAGTTTTTGTGTTTTTTAGTGTCAAAAGTATCGAGACATCATTAAAATCACGTAGCTGTCAACTAACTGATACTGAATATCAAATATCAAATATCAACACTTTCCAAGGTTCTGAAGGAAGAGAATGAAATATCGTGACAACACGAGTTTGTTGGTTGTTTCCAGAAGTTTTTGCGGCACCCAAAAATAGCTTTTTTTCAGCGGAAGTCACAGAACATACAACTCCAACTCAGTGTTTCACTTCAATTAACAGCTGCAGCTGCTTTCACTTTAGTCTTTCTTCAGCTCTATTCATTGCTTGTTTTATGAGTTTCAGTGCTTCTGTCTGAACTCCGCACCGTCACTCCGTTCAGCCGACCCGACCTGCAGACTGAATGTTAGCTAACTACGTCTCTGCAAAACCACAAATACGTTCAAACTCAATCCTTCTTCCTGCTGCAGCTTCACTTTGTTCAGGGTGGTCGACACGATCACAGATGGACTGATGTCTGCAGGAAACACCTTCAAGAAGTTTCCCCACATGTCAAACTGCAGCCTTGTTGCCTGTATTAACTAACAAATAATAAAATGTAAACCTCAGACGTGTCAGTGGTTTGGATAAATGTTACTGCTGGAGGCTGAGCTGCTCAGATGACTCTTCACATCCTTTAACTGGGACATCTTGTGTTTGCACATTACCTCACTGAGCTACCTGAAGGAAACACAAGAATTATCCAGTAAATAAAGGACGTACACATGAAGGCACACGTGTAGACAAACATTATGCAAATGTGCAAACACACCCACACACTCACACACACACACACTGGTGACAGAATGACAGGAAGCTGGTTAGCGGCGGCTGTCAGAGCGTTAGCGTAGCGTGTTGTGAACACCTGAGTCCTGAGCTGGACGGCAGCCAGACAGACGAGAGAGACGGAAGATCTTCATCAAACATCTGGATCACCTGACGCAGCCGACACATCTGTCTACTGAACCAATTAACCAGCGAGACGACACCTGGAGAGGCTGCGAGGTTCTACTCTTCAGACTGATCGGACCACAGGATCAATAAGTTTATCTGGATCTATAACAACACGTCATGATTCGTTTGGTGCACAGAGACTTAGTGAAGTGAAATATTCAGCTCTGTGATGTAGAGGAGAAGAAGAAACACTACACACACTGATCCATCAGGGAGGTGGACTGAAGTGTGACCCGCTGAGAGTCTGACACCTTCACACCGTCAGACACTGGACTCCCTCCGGTTCTGACCCAAACAGACACAACTTCACTTTAAATCCAGATCTGTTCGTTCCCTCCATCTACAGAGTCACGACATGGCTGAGTGTGGAGAACCACACCCAGGGGGTTCTGACACTGAGAACCTCGTCCCGTTGGACTGCCAGCCAGGGGCTCCGGTCTGTTCAGGCCCGGTTGTGTGTTCTTGGCTGCTCCACATCATTCTAGTGAGGAAACTGGGTTTGTTCTGGAACCACTTGAAACCCGAAGCACCTTTAGTCTGACGTTTGATTTCACTTGTAGAAATGGAAGAGATATTTGTTTATTAGATTATTCCTCCAGATCGACTTGTGTTTTGTTTATATTCTGACGTATTCTGGTTCTGGATGCATTTTACTGCCAGTTCTGACTCACATGTCTCAGTATGTGTTCCTGGTGAATCTGTGAGTGTCGGTGCTGCACAGATATCATAAATATATAAGATATGATCAAATATCCAGGTGTGATGTTCAGTGTGCAGCTGCGGTCGGTACAAACAGGAAGTGTTTATTGCTTCCTGTCCGTACTGAACACATTATACATTACATAATATTATGTTATATAATATTATATTATATAATATTATATTATATAATATTGCATTATACTATATGACAGTTCCATCAGCTGTGACCGTCTTCACCTCAGTGGTTTTACTGTTCGCTGTAAATTAAATTATCTTCACACGTCTCTTCGTGAATTTTTACTGCTGTTTGCACAATCTGGATAGAAACTAAACTCTATTAACTTCCACCGTGTGCAGCGGCAGTAAAGATAAATCTAATCTGATGATGTGAATTATATGAAATTAATTCTAATTTTCCTGTTTGACTGTTTTATGAGTGATTTCGTAGCAGCGTTGTGATTTTAATAACTACAGCATGTTCATGATGGACACGTGTGGCTCCAGCATGCAGAGAAGCGTGATGATAGTAATGTGTGTTTTAGTTTCCTGTTAACGAGGTGGTAGCTCCTCCCAGCTGTGATGTCACCACCCTCACCTGACAGCACGGCCTCCACCAGGTCTCCCTCCTGGATCTGAGAGGCCGAGCGCAGCAGCTGCAGCACGTTGTCCGACGTCTGGTCATGACGAAACAGCAGGATCTTCTCGTACATCCCATAGAAAACACACTCTGGAATCTGAGAACAGACGGAACACGTTACATGTCTGAATACTCACTGTAAGCTTCCTGTTACAAAAATAAGAGCGTTAAGAAAAATCTGACTTTAAACCCAAACTAGACAAGAGGACCAGAAGTATAGTTTGTATTTAATTAGAGAAGTTAAATCTGTCAGAGCCTGAAGCAGCGAGCAGCACCAGAGACGGACCGACAGCTGCTGTCAGGGAGGCAGAGCCGAGACATCAGCAGCAGGACGACGGGTCCAAATCATCAACGACTCGGATCGATCAGAACATCAGGCTACTGAGACAAAGAAGATCAGCGACCGTCTTCATCCTGCTGCCATCTGACCAGCCGTTATCCTTCACACCCCGTCGCCATGATTTACTGGATGTCTTCATGTTTTAAAAGCATGTGAGTGTCGTGTTAATACAAACTGAATCCATCCTTTGATTATGGTCATAGCAATAATGCTAATTTAAGGATGAGCGAGAGAGAGAGAGAGAGAGGAGCTTTGTTCTTCATCAGCAGATGAATAAATCATACAAATTATCATCAGGAGGTGACGGACAGAATAATCTAACAGAATAAATTAACACAGAAACATTCATGTGGTAAATTTACAGACTGTGAACTCAAATTACCTGAAGTTCATCACATGATCGCCATCATGTAATGAACTCCAGGTAATGAGGCTTCAGCTTCAGACGGCGATAATTCAATCAAATTAATCAAATAATAATAAACCCGACGGTCTCATTATATCATCGTGTCATTCGTTATGTTCACAGGGTTTATTTAAACGTGCTCGGTTTGTTAAAATCAGTCTTCGTCTCACATATGAGACCAAAAATGTCACTTCTGTCGCAGCCGGACGAAGAAGAGACGAGGACACGCAGATGATACAGGTGAGCAGAGGAGACGCAGGTGATACAGGCGAGCAGAGGAGACGCAGGTGATACGGGCGAGCAGAGGACACGCAGGTGATACAGGTGAGCAGAGGAGACGCAGGTGATACGGGCGAGCAGAGGACACGCAGGTGATACAGGTGAGCAGAGGAGACGTAGGTGATACAGGTGAGCAGAGGAGACGTAGGTGATACAGGTGAGCAGAGGAGACGTAGGTGATACAGGCGAGCAGAGGAGACGAGGACACGTAGGTGATACAGGTGAGCAGAGGAGACGTAGGTGATACAGGTGAGCAGAGGAGACGTAGGTGATACAGGTGAGCAGAGGAGACGTAGGTGATACAGGTGAGCAGAGGAGACGTAGGTGATACAGGCGAGCAGAGGAGACGAGGACACGTAGGTGATACAGGCGAGCAGAGGAGACGTAGGTGATACAGGTGAGCAGAGGAGACGTAGGTGATACAGGCGAGCAGAGGAGACGAGGACACGTAGGTGATACAGGTGAGCAGAGGAGACGTAGGTGATACAGGTGAGCAGAGGAGACGTAGGTGATACAGGTGAGCAGAGGAGACGTAGGTGATACAGGTGAGCAGAGGAGACGAGGACACGTAGGTGATACAGGTGAGCAGAGGAGACGTAGGTGATACAGGTGAGCAGAGGAGACGTAGGTGATACAGGTGAGCAGAGGAGACGTAGGTGATACAGGTGAGCAGAGGAGACGTAGGTGATACAGGTGAGCAGAGGAGACGTAGGTGATACAGGTGAGCAGAGGAGACGTAGGTGATACAGGTGAGCAGAGGAGACGTAGGTGATACAGGTGAGCAGAGGAGACGTAGGTGATACAGGTGAGCAGAGGAGACGTAGGTGATACAGGTGAGCAGAGGAGACGTAGGTGATACAGGTGAGCAGAGGAGACGTAGGTGATACAGGCGAGCAGAGGAGACGTAGGTGATACAGGTGAGCAGAGGAGACGTAGGTGATACAGGTGAGCAGAGGAGACGAGGAGACGTAGGTGATACAGGTGAGCAGAGGAGACGAGGATCACAGAGCAGTTGATGTTCAGTCGAGTTCTGCTGACGTCATTTTATCTGCTATAAAAATCTAAGTCCATTAAGACTTCAAGCTGAAGAAGAATCACTTCAAACACACCTGAGGTCGTTATCTAAAGTGTAATTACACACACACACACCCACACACACTCCACAGGAAGTTAAAGGTGCAGTTCACTGTAATGTTGAAGATCGATGAGGCTTTGCTGAAATGAGCAACACGACTGCAGAGCACCGCTGAGGCTGCTATTGATCTCACACACACACACACACACACGCACACACACACACACACACAGTAACGACATCTTGTTCTAATGAATACAACGACATCATCTTTGCAGCCTCAGCAGAAAAATGGATGTTTAGCTCGTCTGTGAACAAACAACAAGATTCAAACTTCTTTTCTCAGTCACGACTTTAAACGTCCAAATAGTTTTTTCTCATGGAGAACGAAACAAACGAAGCCGACCAATCAGAGGTCGAGTCAGCTGGCGTCAGGAAAATATCCTCCGGTAACAAGCAGAATACGTAAAGTTTGTGAAGAACTACGCTCAGTTCAGCAGCACGCTGATCAGCTCCAGACTATTGATCACTGATTAATGATCAGTGACTGTGTGTTTACAGCTGGAGCTGGTTCATGATGAGGAGAAGACAGAGGAGGTGAAGGAAAACTGAACGTGAGGGAGAGAAGAAGTGTTCAATGACGAGGAGGAAGAGGAGGGAGAGGAGGAAGAGGAGGAAGAGGAGGGGAGTCTTCCTCATTAGGCCTTCACCTCTCTCTCTCTCTCTGACAGTCCATCTGTGAGAGGTGTCTCTCGCCCCTCTTCCTCTTCAGAGCCTCTTCTCTCTCTCTCTCTGCCTCTGAATAAGACCCTCAACAATACACTTCATAGATACATCTTTATGTATGTATGTGTGTGTGTGTGTGTGTGTGTGTGTGTGTGTGTGTGTGTGTGTGTGTGTGTGTGTGTGTGTGTGTGTGTGTGTGTGTGTGTGTGTGTGGTCACCATAGCAGCAGTGCTAGTCTTGTTGTCATGGTTGCACGAACTCAAGGCTGACTCCTCTCCTCCTCCTCCTCTTAGTATTCAGTTCAGTTCGGTTCAGTACTTTCTGTACTGAATGTACCAAACTGAAGGTTCACCTGCAGCTCTCTGCCTGCCTGCAAAGCATTGTGGGTGACGGAGTCTTGGTGCAGTAGCTTCTCTGTTCTACAGGCTCTCAATCTGCAGCTGCTCTTCACTGACCGACGTCGTTTGGGTTATTATGTTTTCGTGGATGTAGCGATGACGCTAGCTGTGAGCTCAGGCGTCGTGGAGGAGCGCCAGGCTCTGAGGACCGCTGTGGCCAAACAGTGGAAAAACTGAGGAAATGAGGTGTTCAGTAATTTATCAAGTAGAAATTAATTGACATTATATGTGCTTGAGGATCCAATCATCACTAAAGCATCTGTCACGCAAGAGAGCCTGAAAACTAACAGTTAAATCCTGAATTTCCACTCTGACTTCAAGGTTTTTGACTCAAATTTCTGACATTTTTACACAGAATTCAAATGTTTTTCTGAGATTTCTGTCTTTTTTCCACCAAATTCTGATGCAGACTTCTGACTTTTAAATCAGAAATCCAACAATTCTGAACTCAGAAAACATTTCTGAAAACAGAGTCTGAGATTAAATTTGTGAAAAATATTGTCACGATAAATGTCAATATTTCTTTGCCAGCCCTTTTATTCATCAAGTTTGTTGGGTGGCAACAAAAATAAAATGTCATGTCCAACAGTGTTGTAGGTCTGATGAGCGGAACAGAAACACATCAGTGTGTCGCTCATTTATTTCCTGACTGTGAAGTGCAGCGGAGATAAGCTGTCTCCAAACCAAACCGTCTCCAAACCAAACTGTCCCCAAACCAAACTGTCCCCAAACCAAACCGTCTCCAAACCAAACTGTCTCCAAACCAAACCGTCTCCAAACCAAACTGTCTCCAAACCAAACTGTCCCCAAACCAAACTGTCTCCAAACCAAACTGTCTCCAAACCAAACTGTCTCCAAACCAAACCGTCTCCAAACCAAACTGTCTCCGGACCAAACCGTCCCCAAACTAAACTGTCTCCAAACCAAACTGTCCCCAAACCAAACTGTCTCCAAACCAAACTGTCTCCAAACCAAACTGTCTCCAGACCAAACTGTCCCCAAACCAAACTGTCCCCAAACCAAACTGTCTTCAAACCAAACTGTCCCCAAACCAAACTGTCCCCAAACCAAACTGTCTCCAAACCAAACTGTCCCCAAACCAAACTGTCTCCAAACCAAACTGTCTCCAAACCAAACTGTCTCCAAACCAAACCGTCTCCAAACCAAACTGTCTCCGGACCAAACCGTCCCCAAACTAAACTGTCTCCAAACCAAACTGTCCCCAAACCAAACTGTCTCCAAACCAAACTGTCCCCAAACCAAACTGTCCCCAAACCAAACTGTCCCCAAACCAAACCGTCTTCAAACCAAACTGTCCCCAAACCAAACTGTCCCCAAACCAAACTGTCCCCAAACCAAACTGTCAACAAACCAAACCGTCTCCAAACCAAACCGTCCCCAAACCAAACCGTCTTCAAACCAAACTGTCTCCAAACCAAACCGTCTACAAACCAAACTGTCCCCAAACCAAACTGTCAACAAACCAAACCGTCTCCAAACCAAACCGTCCCCAAACCAAACCGTCTCCAAAGCAAACTGTCTCCAAACCAAACCGTCTCCAAAGCAAACTGTCCCCAAACCAAACTGTCTCCAAACCAAACTGTCTCCGGACCAAACTGTCTCCGGACCAAACCGTCTAAAAAACCAAACCGTCTACAAACCAAACTGTCTACAAACCAAACCGTCTACAAACCAAACCGTCTACAAACCAAACTGTCTCCAAACCAAACCGTCCCCAAACCAAACTGTCCCCAAACCAAACTGTCTCCAAACCAAACTGTCCCCAAACCAAACTGTCTCCAAACCAAACTGTCTCCAAACCAAACCGTCTCCAAACCAAACCGTCTCCAAACCAAACTGTCCACTGTTGTCACATCATGTTTTCTTCAGTGAACCGGCTCTGAGACTAAAACTCTTCTCAGCTTCAACATTCAGAGAATCATCCAGACTGGAGTTGTGAGGTTTTCACACGACAGCAGCGACGATGTACTGGTCCTCGCTCAGAACACCTAATGGGGACGAGAGCGGCCGTCACCATGACGACAGGACATGCTGCATGATGCCGTTTATAAAGGTGTGTGTGTGTGTGTGTGTGTTTGTGTGTGATCATCATTACTTAGTGACATCAGCAGTGACAGCAGCAGATATAGTTATCACTGTGTGTGTGTGTGTGTGTGTGTGTGTGTGTGTGTGTGTGTGTGTGAGTGTGTGTGTGTGTGTGAGTCAGACACAAACTGGTTCTTACATTGAGCATTTTAAAGAATCTTTACTCAAGTATTAAATTCTATGTTGCTCCACTACACTGATTTGTGAGTTGTGTATTATTCACAGGGGCCCATTCCAACTTTATTTCTCAGGATTTCTACTTTAAAGTCAGGACTGAGGGAACACAGGAGGAGGAGAGGGAACATGAGAGGGAACATAGGAGGAAAAATGAGAGGGAACATGAGAGGGAACATGAGAGGGAACATGAGAGGGAACATGAGAGAAGGAGAGGGAACATGAGGGGGAACATGGAAGGGAACATGAGAGGGAACATGAGGAGAACATGAGGAGAACATGAAGGAGAACATGAGGAGAACATGAGGAGAACATGAGAGGAACATGAGGAGAACATGAGAGAAGGAGAGGGAACATGAGAGGAGAACATGAGGAGAACATGAGGAGAACATGAGGAGAACATGAGGAGAACATGAGAGGGAACATGAGGAGAACATGAGGAGAACATGAGGAGAACATGAGGAGAACATGAGAGGGAACATGAGAGAAGGAGAGGGAACATGGGGAGGAACATGGAAGGGAACATGAGAGGGAACATGAGAGGGAACATGAGAAGAAACATGAAAGGGAACATGAGAAGAAACATGAGAGGGAACATGAGAGGAAAAATGAGAGGGAACATGAGAGAAGGAGAGGGAACATGAGAGGGAACATGAGGAGAACATGAGGAGAACATGAGGAGAACATGAGGGAACATGAGAGGAGAACATGAGGAGAACATGAGAGGAGAACATGAGGAGAAGGAGAGGGAACATGAGAGGGAACATGGGAGGAACGTGAGAGGGAACATGAGAGGGAACATGAGAGGGAACATGAGGAGAACATGAGAGGGAACATGAGAGGGAACATGAGAGGGAACATGAGAGGGAACATGAGAGGGAACATGAGAGGGAACATGAGAGGGAACATGAGAGGGAACATGGGAGGGAACATGAGAGGTGAGTAAAGAGACATGAATGGATGAAAAAAGTGAGGAGATGAAAGAGAGAGAACAATGAGTCCAACACACACACATCTGTTCTCCTCTGCTTCATTCAGCGTGTGTGTGTGTGTGTGTGTGTGTGTGTGTGTGTGTGTGTGTGTGTGTGTGTGTCTCATAATGGCCCTCAGAAGGACACTTCACAGCCGCAATCATCATCAGTTGCCAGGCAACAAGGAGAAACCGCCACTGACAGAAACACAGCACACACGGATTTATTATTACTGTTACAGAGCGGTGTGTGTGTGTGTTTGTGTGTGTGTGTGTGTGTGTGTGTGTGTGTGTGATGCTCAGTGACACCTGGAGTGTCGGACAGCGTTTTGTGTCATCGCCGGGAGAAAAGTCGTCGAGCCGAAGCCTAAAAACAACATTTATTCTCTGATCACCTGATTCATTGACTTACTGACGTTCAAGTTTTAGTCAAATGTTTTGAATTGTGTTAGTTCCGGTCTCTGTTGTGTACAGTTTCCATGGTTACGGGTGATGTTTTCGTCTACCTCGAGGTTAATTGTGAGGCTCTGTACATGTAACTCTGCAGTAACAGACTCAGTTAATCCAGCGCTTGTTATAAATCTCTGTGAATCACTCTATGAGCATTAGCATTAGCATAGCCAGCATTTCTATAAGATTACTAATGTGATATTCTTCAAAATGCTTCATGGACACAAGGAGAAGAAGCTGTATAAAGTCAGTGTGTGTGACCGGCTGAGACTCTGTGATCATAGAAACAGATATTTCCCTCCGGAGCCGGTGGAGACCAAACACAGAGCTACAAAGCAGAGCTCAGATGACATTTCCAAACACAAGCCCAGAGTTTAATACTTGTCTAAAAGCAGCAGACTGAACACTGACATCAGCCGCAGCCTCTGCAAACACACCCACCGCCATTATCTGACAGCGCAGCCAATCAGCACGCAGCTAAGGACCTGGAGCAGACGGGCCTCAGATCACCCACAGATTCAGAGCAAGACAAACTTTTTGCAGAGAAACAGTTTGTTTGAGTTGCTGAAAACCTTTCAGAGTATTTATTAAAAGCCATTTCAAACACACCTGTTCTCACACACACACACGCACACACACACACACCCTCTCCTGTTAATCAGTTCATTTGGTGCTATTTGAAGTGTTAAGCGCCACATGTCTCGAGCGATGTCACACTGGTTTGGTGTGTGAACAGGTGTCGAGGTGACCTGCTGTACTTTTATTCCTCTGCAGAAAACACAACAACCTGCTGATAATCACTTTAATCAACAACCTGCATGTGTGTGTGTGTGTGTGTGTGTGTGTGTGAGAGTGTGTGTTAGTGTCGCACGGTGTCAAGCCGTTAGCATCTCGGCTCTCAGGTTTCAGGTAAGTGTGTGTGAGTTGCGTTCAGGTGTAAAAGTCTCACTGTGGTAAAATGAGGTGATTTTCACCTGAAATGAGCCGATTAGTGAGTCTGAGCAGAGATAATGGACACATCAGCGTCATCGTGTGTGTGTGTGTGTGTGTGTGTGTGTGGGTAAGAGAAAGCGTGACCACACTCATCTGCATAAATTTGCCTTTTTTATCTCTATTTCTGGCCTCAGTCACACTCAGCAGAGGTTTTCCACCATTTTATAATTTGTTCTCTGGAGCGAGAAAATCTGAAAACGCCGGCTTCGTGTCGTGGCATGTCGAGTTCATCCCGATCCGGTCCCCATTCTGTTCCCATCTGGTCTGAATTCCAGTGGTCCGATTCCAGTTCTGAGCCAAACCTGCTCTCTTCCATCCCACCCTGCCCGCGTCTCCCTCCTGACTCCACTCCACCCGTCACCTTCACTTCACGGTTCAGTCCTGATCTCATCCTGATCCGGTCCTGGTTCCCTTCCAACCCCATTTTGATCCTATATTTAATCACATTATGATCCAGTTCTTCTACACCGCCCCCCGCTCCAGATCCACTTTCCAATCCCACTCTAATCCCGCCCTGATCCTGTCATGGCGCCGTCTTGATCCTGAGTCAACTGAATCTATATCACAGTAAAATGAGCCAATTAGAACTTAATACAAACAAACAAAATCCGATAAAATGAGATTCTGAAGCGTCAGAATCAGCGAACAGATCTGAGGCATATTGATCTGGAGGGCTGGACGCGTCACGTGTGAGAAAGACTTTGGATCTGTTGTTGATCACATTCATAACAACATGATCGTTAATGAGAGAGACAACAAGCTCGCATTCACAAACTCATGACTTGTTTATGTGAGAACGAAGACATCTATCACATTCATAAGGACGCTGACACTGTCTGTGTGTGTGTGTGTGTGTGTGTGTGTGTGTGTGTGTGTGTGTGTTCGATTGTGAACGCTTGGCAGCGGCTTCAGTTCACCAAGCAAAAGCCAGGAAAACAGAGAAACCCCTGCAGAGCGAGCGAACAAAGGCAGAATTCATCTTGTTTCCAACGCCGAGTGACTGTGAGCCTCCGAGTGAGTCACCACGCTGACGAACTGCTTCACATACTGTACGAGCTCCACGCGGAGGGAGGGAATCACTGGCCAACACGCCGCCCAACACGCCGCCAGCCGTCAGAGCCACGCGGTGTGTTTATGTGTTCGTCAGCGGCGGCCATGTTTAAAGACGCTCCACAAATACGACTGCGACTCGGTCGTCAGCGAGGAACGATTTTAGCATTTAAACCTGTCGATCATGCAGAGAGTGGGACGGTGGGAGGCTGGAAGAGATTATTTAGTGAACAAAGCAAAGTTTCTCCACATCAACACATGAAGCTCACAGAAATGTCAGATTTCCATCATGTGTTCCAGTTTTATGTCGTTGAATCTTTGACCGCGGCTCTTTAAAAGATTTAATATCCTCAGACTTCATGTCGCCAAACAGTGACTCGCTGAATCAGTCACTTTGGAAACAAATCATTTACTGAACCTGTCACGTTGCCCTCTGACTCGCGCCCACGTTGTGTTTCAGGGCGGGTCAGGTGGGTTGTGAACGGTCCCTGGTGACCCAGTTGGGCCGTGGACAGTCGCAGCACTCCGTCCACGGCCCAGGAAGCAGCGAGGTCCAGACAGGAGGTCGCTGTAAAGCTCACAGTCGGGACCGGTCGCAGAGGAAACAGACCCGGTTTTCCTGTCAACACATCAACACTGAAAACGGCGTTTCTGAATGTCTTCACTCTGGCAGGAGTTTCCCAAAAACATTGTTTATGTGTCTCCTGCCTGCATCGTCTCTGATTCTTCATACGACGATGAAATCAGTCAGAATAAGAAACAGAAAACATCGTCACTCCGTCTGAAGCAGCAAACAGACCAGCAACAAGGTCGTTTCACTGTTTGGAAGAACGAAACGTGACGTTTTCTTAAATCCATTATCGGTCTAATTAATCTGATCCTCTCTCATCCTGACAGCACAACAACACAACAACACACACACATGTGCTGCACCGGCCTCTGATCCCGGATCAGTTTCTGGGACGCTGATTAACGAAGGAGGTAAAACTGTTCCTGAGTGTGACGGGTCATGTGACGTGTCGTCCATCAGGAGGGTCACAGAGGTTAAAGTCATTGATTCAGTGAGTGCACATCATCCATACATGTCACTTACTGAATGTTCCCACACACACATGCATACGTTCAGTACGTGTGTGTGACGGGTCGTCTGGATGGATCGGGGTCAGAACTGTTTGGCAAACGATCACTAACATGTTCACAGCAGTTTGCTCTGTGATCGTTATATAACTTTATGGTCCTGTTTCAGCGTCTGTGGTGCGTTCAAGACTCTTCGTGGTTACTTTACGTCTCTGTGCAGTAGTTTACGTCTCTTTATTGTCATTTAGAGCGTCTTTATGGTTGTTTTATGTTTGCTTGTAGTCATTTTGAGTCTCTGCTGTAGATTTAAGCTTCTTTATTGTCATTTTTAGTCTCTGTGGTCGTTTAAAACCTTCCTTTGGTTGTTTTGCGCCTCTCAGCTATTAGCTCGTAGCTGTAGGTCTCTTTGTGGTTTGCATTTGTTTGTTGTCTTTTCTCGTCACTTTGTTCGTCATTTTAGATCGACTCTCACGATAAACGTCAACAGCCGCCTCACACAGAGGATCTGATACTAACAAGCCAACCTAACGTCACCGTTGACTTCTGAGGGAGGCCGCGGCATCACTCCACTCATTCTGATGCCGCTAGGCATCACCGGCAGCGTCAGTCAGTGAAGCTCCAGCGACACTCAAACCACGGGATTACAGTCGGGATTGGATTACCAGCTGAGCGAGGCAGACGCCAACAGAAGAGACAAATCACGATAAATCATCAGGACAGAGCGACTGCACAACACAGTCAGGTGGAACCGGCGCTACGTGACATCACAGCTGCTTCAGCGTCGCCATCGCACCATTTGAGCAAGAGTCAGTTTTCAGCGTCCGTGCTGATGTTCTGGATCACATCTCGACCTCTCGCTGGAATTAAGACCACTTTGTTTTTTAACTCTTTTAAATTCCGAAAAAAAACTTGTTTCTTCAAGTTATTCTCTTCTTCTTTTTCTTCTTCTTCTTCAGCTGCTTCGTTGTTTCCACCTCTTCTCCTCAAATCCAGTCTAGATTCTGCTGTGCGGTCCACTCAGCATTCTGCGCACTAGTGACTTCTGCCAACCGAGACGGCTAATTTCAGGTTTAGCATCGAGCTAACTAATCTTCTTCTAGCCATTCAAACGTTATCGAACCAAATGGATCAAATTCTGACAGTGAAACGAGTCTTTGCTCCTCCACCGCTGTGCAGACGCTTCTTTCACAATGTAATTAGGATGTTGATCACATCTTAACCAACCACATGACCACAGATGATCTCTAAAGAACGCCTTGAGAGGAACCTTGTGGACTCGAGCTGGTTAGTGTCTGACAGGATGTTTAAAGACTTTCTGCACGCTGGTGTCACTTTCTGATCCTCATCCTGAGTCCACCCTGATTATCACACGTCTCAGACTCGACAGGCCCTTTAAGATTTTCTACTAACGATGTAAACTCCTACATGCAAGCTTTAATCAGATTACCACCCTGACAGTCTCACAGATTAGCAGCATCATGTGGGGCCCAGCGGCTCAGTTCTGCCCCGGGACGCTTCATCAGTTTTATCCGGCTGTGATTTGAAACTTTTCTCTTCAGTTTTCAGTATTTAACTTTTCATAGTTTTCACTCAGGTCAGCCTCCCACATCCACATATTACATGTTTCCCTCTGACAGAAACCTCTGGACGGATTCCAACCAAACCAGATTTGAAATTTCTTCATTTTTAGGTGAAAAAACATTTTGTAAGTTTTATGTTGAGAAAAAAAATCCTGCATCAACATTAAACAATGAAACTGAAGCTGCTTTAACTTTCGGCTCATTATCAGAACTTCTGCAGGAGTTTCAGGTCTGTGCAGGACCTGGTTTACCTTCTGGTCCACGATAGAGCACGCCACCTCCCGGACCTGACTGAGGCTGAGCTCTGCGGCGTCCAGCAGCACCGGCTCCCGGCTCAGACCGATCTGGATGTGGAAGGAGATCACACCTCCTCCTCCTCCTCCTCCTCCTCCTGTAACACCACCACCTCCTCCTCCTCCTCCTCCTCCTCCCCCGTTGCCGGTGTTGCTTGTCCCCCCTGAGAACGGGAGCGGGCTGGGCGCACGGATCAGCGGAGGCGCACTCATATGAGCCTTTTCCCCGGCGGTTTCCAACCTGCCAAGCAACAATCAGGAGCCGCGGAGATGACGAGGGACCGCCCGGGTGAGTGGATGAGGAGCCGGCGGGTCCAGGTGGAGCTGGAGGGTCCAGGTGGAACCGGAGGGTCCAGGTGGAGGGCGTGGAGAGGTTCGGGATGTTCGGACGCACGAAAAACAAACAAAAAAAGTCCCCAAAGCGCAAAAAAACAAGAGTTTCCGACAGAAACGACGACTGATTATGAACTAACTCCAACAAAACTGAGAGAGAAAGATGCTGCAGCAGCGCGGAGGAGACGGACAGAGACAGGATGTGAATACAGAGGGAATTAAAGAGACATAATGACTACATGACTGGACCGGACCGGAGAGGAGAGGAGAGGAGGAGAGGAGCGCAGCGTGGAGACCGGTGATGCGCTGACAGAGCCATGGACGTCAACAGTGGCTGGAGAGGAGGAGGAGGAGGAGGGAGGAGAGGAGAGAGGGAAGCCTCGGACTGATGGAGACGGAGGATGGAGGAGGACGGCAGAGATGGAGCTCAGGAGGAGCGCTTACATCCACTGCTCACTGTGAAACTAAAGTTAAGAAGAAGATTAATCTCGTGAGTCCGAACCCTCCCAGGACTCCTTAATTATTTGGATTCTTCAACTTGTATTTGCTTTTCTGTCCCATCTGTTAAAGAACCCGACTCTCAGAACTTTGTCTCTGTTGTCACAATAATTAGTCCCAGACTGCTCGGCTTCCTGCACGCTCTCTTTTTCATTTCCTAACGTTAATAAAGCCCCTGGGGTGGACTGTGATCTGTAAAGAACCATTCTGCCGGAGAAACACTGAATCTGGGTTTCACGGTGACTTTAATGAGACTAAAAATGACGTTCAAGAGCCTGAAAGCACCAAAATCAGTCGGTCTTTATCAGGAAAATGACCCTAAAGGTCGACTAGCACGGCTCATTATGACTCATATTATGTTTTCCGTCAGCCGGCGACCTCTAGTGGTGGTCGTAACTATTGCAGCAGCAAAGGAGGACGTCAGACGTGACGTAGCCGAAGTTACAGACGCGTACGATGAAGATCCAGCACGTCTGTCGCTGCAGCGCTGACCAACGATGATTTATTCCAGCTGCCCACTAGAAAAAACTCTCGAACGCATTTTACAAAAGATAAAAGTTTGAGACAAATCAAAATGAGATGCAGAATATGAACAATGTGAGAGTAATAACACAGTATGAACAGATACAGGTGAACAATATCAGGACAATAAACAGCCGAGGGAAGATACGTAACGGAGGCAGGACGCCACCGAGCAGCTTCTCACCATGTGATCGTGTTCCAGGAGGACAAATGAAGAAGTGTTTTCACTACCATCTTTGAGTTTATTTTTATTTTCATATCTGCGTTTTACAGCCGACAGGGCCGCAGCGTGAGTCTCACCGCTGGATGTTTTTAAGGAGACGTCGGGTTGTTTCCATCTGCCGTCTGTGGAGACAAATCGGCTAGTTTTCAGTTTTATGATTTAATCCAAACCAAGATGTTTTCCTGAACCCGACCAGAACTTCAACACAGAAAGTTTAACCCGAACAAACAAAAATCAACAGCAACACTTCTTACTGCTGCCGTCACTTCTGATTGGCTCAGGGATTCAAACAGATCTGATGTGAGAGGAACGACCGAGCCAATCAGAGCGGGGGACATCGTCCTCCTGTCTCAGAGACAGACGGAGAGGAGGACATGTTAGAGGACAGTGTCGACCGAACGAGTGGACGGAGACGTCGGTCACTGCTGATGTGACACGTCTGTGTGTGAAGGACGGACGGTCCCACCTAAAACCTGTCTCACACCTGTCTCACACCTGTCTCACACCCGTCTCACACCCGTCTCACACCTGTGTGTCCGTCCGCCCGTCCGGTTCATGGTGCTGCAGACAGATGGGCCTCATCACACACACCTGTTGAGCGAGAGCACAGATTCCTGCTGCTGCTGTCGGCTCGACACAGACAGAGTGAAGTGTGTTGGTTGCTAGGAGACACACACACAAACACACACACACACACACACACACATAGATGTATACACAGAGTCACACTCCTGACAGCCCTCCTACGCTTCAACCTTGCCTCCATTTACTTCCATTTATTACCGAGGACGACGCCAGACACGTGGCATACGGTGTGTGTGTGTGTGTGTGTGTGTGTGTGTGTGTGTGTGTGTGTGTGTGTGTGTCAGCAGGTCGGTGTGTGGATGAAGACAACAACGAAAAGCTTCTGGCGGCTTCTGTCACAGTAACTGACTGCTGTCGTCTTCGTTGTTTCGATTCTCCGTCTCATCTTTGATTCGAGTCTCCTCCTCCTCCTCGTCATCGTCGTCATCGTCGTCGTGGTCGCCGTATCAAACCTTCTCTTCTCCATCTTCATCGTGTCAAACCTCCTGCTCTTCATCGTCACCTCTACATCCTCATCCTCGTTTCGACCCTCCTCCTCCTCGCGGTCGCTTTGAGCCTCCTTGTCTTTGTGTAAATCTTGTAAATAATACTTCTTCTTTTTATTACATTTTTAAATGATGTCTTTTATTACATCGGATCAATAACCACGTATACATTCAGTCACAAACACTTTGCATCTTGCTTTGGTTACATCAGTGTGATTTAAATCTCTGCGTCTGGATTAATCTGCTGCTGACGGATGAACCTGAGGAAGCGATCTGCTCCTGTGTCAGATTATATTCTCATCACGTCCAGCAGTAATCCCATCAGAGGCGGCGTCAGCAGCGTGTTCCCCTCCCGTCTTCCTCTGCAGTTTGGTACATCGTCACGTACGAAGCTGTAAACTGTTGTCGGAGCAGACGCGTCTTCCTCTCAGCAGTGATTCACGGTGCCAGAGTTCAGCTCCCTGCAGATCCACCCGGGCTGGAAGTGTGCAGTCTAGTAATCGTTCTTATTTATAGAGAGCGTGTTAAAACAGAACGACGGTGCTGAATCAGAGCAGACGACGCTCTGGCACCAAACTTCATGACGGAGGAACTTCATTCGTCAGCAGAGACTAACGGGAGAGAGTCCGGACCGTTAAGATATGGGCCGAGCTTCCGGGTCTGACGAGTGAAGCCTTCAACCTGCAAACCTGCACTGGTTCCAAAAACAAGTCTGACTGCATGTAAGCTTATGAGATAATGAACCTACTTCTGGATTCCTGATGAGTTTATGGTTTCAATAACGAATGTTTAAATCTACATTTAAACGAGACGACAGGCAGGAAGTGACTCTGAGTCTCATCCAATCAGGAGATCCTCCCCGCTCCACGGCAACGGCTTTAAAACAGTAATCATCAGAACCAGCGGGTCAAATTCTGGTTGTGATTTTGGACCTCTTTGTGTTCCTGGTCGAGCCTCCATGTCGTCGTCTCTTTGAGGCTCCATCATCACCACTCTGAGTCTGTGTCGTCGTCGTTTTGAGGTTAATTACAGTTTTCCCAGATGTGCCTGCTGCTGTATGAATGCAGGTGTGACCGAGGTGATCAGTGTCGATGATTTGATGCACAGAACATGATTCTGACACCTTAATGAAGCCGTTTAAACCGGCTGAACTAAATAAACTCACACGCAATGATTTGGACAAACGCAGCGAGCGTCTCGCTGAGGTTGGAGGAGCTGTGAGAGAACGTAGGCGGATGACATCCGAATCCGTTTATAGACTCAGAACTCACTGAAGGATTTCCATGAACAGCTCTGTGGTGTGTAACATCAGCCGGTGCTGCTGTGAGCGAGCAGCAGAACCGCTCCGACTGATTCATACCTTAATGTGAGGTGACTCATCTGCTGTCAGGAAACGCAGACTCCCACTCTGAGCCTGAGACACTTCCTGACCAGTCGCCTCCGTCCACGGCTTCATGTTTCTCTGCAACACAGAAATAACTGCTCAGAACAGAAGATCCAGATTCCCTCTGGGACCATTCTGTGCACCTGATGACATCATGCAGGTCATGAAGAATGGCCGACTATAATTGGCTGGAGACGGATTATAACAAACAGCCGATCAGTGAACAGATAAATCAAAAAGGAGGTCAGTCAGTTTATCAGTGTGAAGCTCCGGACTCTGATCTGTAAAGTTCATACTGACTGTGTGTGTGTGAGTGTGTGTGTGTGTGTGTGTGTGTGTGTGTGTGTGTGTGTGTGTGTGTGTGTGTGAAGCACGCTGTGACACTAACAGCCCTGAGACACAGTCTGATCTCTGTCAGTCCATCTGTGGGTCCAGAGACTCTGCAGACCTGAAACCAACAGGACCACAGAGCTGTGAGCACAGTTCAGCTGAGAGTCACAACCACAGAGACACCGAGGACACAACGAGGACACACTGAGGACACAATGAGGACACACCGAGGACACACCGAGGACACACCGAGGACACAACGAGGACACACTGAGCACACACTGAGGCACACACCGAGGACACAACGAGGACACAACGAGGACACACGAGGACACACTGAGGACACACTGAGGACACAACGAGGACACAACGAGGACACACTGAGGACACACTGAGGACACACAGAGGACACACCGAGGACACAACGAGGACACACCGAGGACACACCGAGGACACAACGAGGACACACTGAGCACACACTGAGCACACACCGAGGACACAACGAGGACACAACGAGGACACACTGAGGACACACTGAGGACACAACGAGGACACAACGAGGACACACTGAGGACACACTGAGGACACACCAAGTTCATGAGGTCTGTTCTGGGCTGAGTCTCGTCCTCCATCCAAGTTTGGTGGATTAGTTTTTTTGTAATCCTGCTGATAAACCAACCGTCCAACATTCATCCGACCGAACATCCACCCAGCAGACCACCTGGACATCCTCCAGCTGTGTGTGTGGAGACAGAATCAGGTGTTTTAATCCAGGACGAGATGTTTTTCTGACCCTCACCAGGTGGTTTTTAAGGAGCCCTGCAGATTTCTTCGGCCTCCTTATTTCATCATTAAACATGGAGCTCGCTGGCCGAGTCGCGACCTAAAGACACGAAGCGTCGACACGGCTGCAGTTTACAGAAACGCACACTGTCAGCGTTTATTCTGAAGAGAAGTGGTGCTAAAATATTTCAGCTGGTTTTTTTTAGATTCATATTAAATGTTTCCTGTGAGGAAGTTTGTCTGTGGAGGCGTCTCACAGCACGAGAGCGAGAGTATACCTCCACACTCACACAATCTGCTCCGTAAATCATCTGATCACTGTGACTACAGCGTCTGACTTTTCACATGAGAGGAACTCCTCTCTGCTCCAACATGGAGGCTGTCTGCTCGCCACACTGAGCGCGCTCAGATCAGACTTCATCCAACACCTCAGAACACCACACACACACACACACACACACACAAACAGCTCAGATACTCAGTTATTCACACACCATTGTGGCAACGCGAACACACACTGTTCATTCACACTCGTACATGACTAAAGCAGAACACACACACACACACACACACACACACACACACACACACACACACACACACACACAGACAGATTTGACACCCACCACCCGTTGTTACAGTTTGACAGCCCCCTCCTCCCTCCATGGGTGCTATTCCCGTCACCGTGGGGTGTGCGAGCTGCGGCAGAGTGCTAAAAAGCCGCCGTCTCTTCCCAGTAAACTTGCTGTCGTTGTTGTATGTTGTTGTGCAAATGTTTTGAGGGGAAGTTTGCCGACGGCGGCGCGTGGCGAGGTACAACAGTAGTCAGAGGGCAGCGGTGGGAGGGGCGGCGGGACGCGCAGCGGGAAACCGGAACGTGTCAGTCTGCGGGTCACAGGTCACGCCTCCCGCATGTTACAGTTTGTCTTAATTACTTTCACATTCTCTGAGATTGTACCTCGCTTTCACAAAACATTAAAAACACTGAGACAAACACGAGACGCCAAGTGTGACAGTGTTTTTCTCAGAGATGAAGAATATCCTGATTGTTCTGCAGCTTCGGCTTCAGCTGACGGCTCATTAACTGTTCAACTCGTCATCACAGGAGAAACCAAAACTGAAACCAGAGTCAGGAGCCAGTGCCAGATCCTCCAGCAGATCAGATACTCCAGTAAAGTAATAGATTACAGGCTCTGACATGTACTCAGAGTCTCAGAGTAAAAAGTCTCCCTCTGAAGGACATTTGTGGTCAAAGCTAACTGAAGCTCACGTCATATTAATAGAATTCAAAGACTATTAAAGTTAAAGGTAGAATCAGTAGGATTTGTCCCAGCTGTTCCTGAACGCACCACAAAGACAGTTGATTGTTGAGTCTCATTCCCAGGACGTCAAACAGACACATGTTGGGTTGGTAAAGCGTCCCGAGCAGCAACAAAGAGAGAAAATCAGAAACTCTCTGCAGATACGAGACACTAACACGCCTTTTCTCCACATTCCAGTCTCCCTCTCTGTCTGTTTACGGCTTCTTACGGCTTTTACGTCTTTGTCTCGTCTCGCTGCGTCTGCCGTGCGTGATGTGCTCTGATAGGTCCACATCAGTCTGCTGATGCTGGGAAATAACAAGAATCCAGAATTCACCTCAGAGGCATCAAACTAAAGTAACGAGGCTGTTCTGAAGCTGTGAGGAGGAGAAAGTTCAGATGTAGAGAGGAGAAGTCACACAGATACTCAGAGTACAGAGACATGAAACATACCTGAAGAGACTCCCAGGTGAGGGTTGACACTCCTGGTCCAGGTAGGTAACAGGTGAGTAGATAATCATTTAAATAACAGAAACTCAAAAACAAGAAACTGGAGGAAGTGATCTGAGCTGGTGTGATGATGAGTGTGACGATCAGGTGTGGAGAAGCTCAGGTGAGGCTGATGAGGTGATTGCAGGGCAGGTGAGACATCTGGTGGACAGGTAGAGAAAAACACTGAAGGCAGACGTGACACGAGGACCTGTGTGTGATCAGGTGTTAGCACACAGGTACAGGAATATTAAAACACATTGAGGTGTATATCAAAGTTTTCCCGGCTGACAGCTTGAGAACGCTGATCGCTTGTAATCAGCGTCTGATTGATAACTTCAACACTTCCAACAGGTCGATAATTGAGATTTTCACACCTGCGTCAGCGTCTCTGACACGAAGCTGCTGAGTGAAAGAAGCTGACAGGTAAGATGGAAATAACAACACAAACATACGACATACATGGACTGATGACATTAAAGGAGCACTCCGTAGTTTTTGGGACGAACATTATAAAGATCTTTAACTGATCTGAAGGCCACAGCGACATGATTCTTTGTTTATGTGTGGCGGACCCTGCCACCTTTCTAGCTGGTTTAACAGCTTGTTTATTCAGTTATAGGAAACAAAATCAATATTTCTGAGCTTGTATTATTAATAATGTAAATATTACATTTCCTCTCCAAAACATACAGTGTTCATTTTTTGCGACTTTTTCAAATTTTGATTTTAAATTCGCTCGACATTTTATGGAAACAATTTTATTGCCTACATCCTCAAAAAGCTGGCGGAGCGACGCTCAACATGTAGAGGTTTATTTTTATTTTTAGCTCATGTCGTTTTATCTCTTCTGTTTCCTGTCGTCTTCGTTTATCGTGGAGCACTTTGTGAAATATACATGAATATAAAATGAGTGTATTTATGTCTTTACTCTTTGCTGAATCAAATTCCTAACATTCAATAAATCACAATATTGATCTCCGCCTCGTGTGACTTCAGACATGTTAATTCTGTGCAGATCTGCAGAGACGTGTAGCGACGACTCCACCAGGCGTTTCCACCGTGTTCCTCTTCAGGCAACAATTACAGCAACTCCTGAAGTTTGTGAATTACAGCAAACACAATTTACAACCTTCACCTGAGGGCACACACACACACACACACACACACACACACACACAGGGTGGCGATGACACCCGCTCCTCCATGCTCGCTGTTTCCCCGGTGAGTTTTATGTAAATATTGACGAGCGTCGACGCCTGCAGCCGAGCCGCAGCGCTGGAGCTGTCAGCTTTCATGTTTCACTTCCTCCGACATATGTTGATGAAGGAGAACGTGAGAGCTGCTGCAAAAGGTGACGAGCCTCCACACTGACTTCATCTGGTTCTGAAACCCGTCGAGTTGTTCACAGCTCAGAGATGAAGACGAGTCGACTGTGTTCATCGGCTTGTTCGTCTTTCTTCTGAGTGAGGACAGAAAAAGCGATTTTCATTACTTTTACTCAAGTACGACTTTTTACAACGCTGCGTCCACTCCGTCCTCGTCCCTGTGCTGCTGCTGCTGTTGCTGTTTATACTCAATCAGCTGACTTCCTCCTTTGTGCTGTAATAATTATTATGGCCACGAGAGGTCGCCGTCTGATAGGAAACAAAACGTCCTGGCTCTGCTCGGTTTAACCCGCTTGTCTCGAGGGTTAGGGTTCAAGAATCACCGCTAACAAAGCAGCTCCGCTAATTCAGCTACGAACTGTTTACTCTCCGATAACTTCTTCACAATAAAAGCCCCCATTATATAGTCATTTAAAAGCTTTTATTCTGAAGCAGCCTCACAGGAAACGTGTTTTCATCAGCAGTGAACACGTGAAGCAGTGAAACACGGCAGACGAACAAACAGGACGAGAGAAACTAAAGAGATTCAGTTACAGACGCACTGAACACACTGACTTTACAAACCTCTTTCTCTCGGTGTTTGTTACGGGTCGGTCGCAGCTGTGAGTCGTCAGCTTGGCCCTGACGACAACCAGAACACTGAAAAAAATGTCATTTTTATGAATCTGGACCTTTCAGATGTTCTGGATACTGAATTCTCGAGAGCAGCAGGTGAAGTTAGAAACCTTCCGCCTCTCGTCACCTTTTACAGCGCAGGCTCGGGGATTTGACGCTGCGACCGACAGCAGTGAGAGGCGACAGTCTCAGAGAATAACTAAATAAAGACTGTTTGGTAATTTATTCCAACATGTTGCGGTGGAACATATGTTGTGAGAAAAACCTTGTTTCTCCTGAGGAGGCCTTTTGTTACCGACTCATTAATGCACTTTAAAAATAACAGGTGAGGACGAACGTGCACGGACACACCAGCTCTGTTTGAGTCGGGGGAGACGAGCGATCGAAGAAAGAAATTCAGCGATAATTTTCATCTGCAGAGATTTTAACACTCGTGTAGTTTGTGAACTAAGTGGCTTTACAACAAAGCGCTGTTATTGAACGCACCGATCATTTCTGTGACTCTGTGACAGAAATGATCTCATGATAACGGTTTACATCGCCTGAAGGAAGTGATTACAAGACATCGTTAGCAGGTGAAGGTCTTAATCTCTGCAGTTAATGTGCTTCAGATTATTGTTCAACATGTAAAATCATAAAGCTGAACGTGCTGCAAGAGACAGGAAGGAGGAAACAAAGAGCTGCAGGGAGGAAAGAAGCACGCTAAGTTTAACAAAACTAATTAAATCAAAGAGTATCCAAGCTTCACACGCACACACACACACACACACACACACACACACACACACACATACACTCAAACAAATTCATAAATCATGTGTTTGTGAATTGTTTTGATTGTTAACGAGTGTTGTTTTTGTTCCTGATGATTATTTTACATCATGTTTGTCTCAAAATGTTTGTCTGTAAACAAGCAGTGAGTGTGTGTGTGTGTGTGTGTGTGTGTGTGTGTGTGTGTGTGTGTGTGTGTGTGTGTTTCACTCTGAACATTCAGAACCAGCTGATTAAAGCTTCACCTTCACTCTGCTGCTGGTTTCATTCTTGTTGTTTCTGAGTGAAAATGTTAAACAGGTATTAAAGACGACACACACTCTGTAGTTTTATCACTGAATCACACAGAGTTCATCTTTCCTTCTGTGTTTCTACGTGACGTGTGTTTGTTGTGTGTATGTTGATAATTGACTCCCAGCAGGACGCGTCACATCAGCGCCGTCGTGTTTGTGGAGTGAAAAACGTATACAGATCGTACAGGATCTGAACATTTTACAGGCTGTGGAAGCCTCGGGGGTTTCAGGCCCGCCGCCTCAGCAGGACGCAGCTCTGTTGTGGTAATATTGACGTCTTTATGTTGTTTACAGGTGAAGCTCAGAGCGCTGATGTCACGGTTTACTGCAGGAAACACAAATCAGCTGTGAAGAGAAAGTCTGAGCAGGATCGTAACCGTACGAGTGAAATGTTGTAGATAAAAGTTGTGTTCTGTTTGTGTTCGAGATGAACGAGCGTGCAGCGATCAGACGAGCCGCTTCCCATCATGCCGAGGGGCGCGATGAACGGCCTCATGTGTGTTTTCATTGTGTTTAATTTTGTGTGTTTGTGTACGAGTGTTTTATGGTTGTTTACTCACCTCTGCACACACACACAGACACACACACACACACACACTGTCTGTCAGACTGTGTACACATATTACTGCATGTTTTGTTGTTTGCCAGTGTGTGTGTGTGTGTGTGTGTGTGTGTGTGTGTGTGTGTTTGCATGTTGGATACCAACTTCTGTGTGTATGATGTCCATGCATGTTGTTTTTGTGTGTGTGTGTGTGTGTGTGTGGTAAATCAGTGCACGGTACAACACACACAGTAATAGAGCCCACTGGGGCATGAGCAAGTCTACAGTTGCTAGCTGTAAATTGACCTGCGTATGTGTGTGTGTGTGTGTGTGTGTGTGTGTGTGTGTGTGTGTGTGTGTGTCCACAGAGAGCCATAATAACTGTTATCCGTCCCACGGGCCCTCATCATCTCACACACGGAGCTGTAATCCTCGTCGGGTCACACAGATAATCAGTTTGTGTGTTTTGTATTAAAGGGAAAAAAAGGAAAATAAAAAAAAACAACAACAGAAATTTCAGATTGAAGGTGAAAAATATTAAAGTCTCTGTCTATGAAACCAAATATGATGTTTTAATACTTTCAAAATAAAGCTTGCTGATTATCAAACACTTGGT
>OZ023175.1:1194067-1206567 GCA_963678695.2 Diplodus puntazzo
AATAAAGCCATATTGTCCCCGGTCTGATTGCCGTGATAATTAATGTAGCATACGACGAGAAAAACACACTGAGACCAATTACAGCAGGCCGAGAGAGAGCGAGGAAGGAGGAGAGGGAAGAGAGCGAGGAGACAGGATGAAGTGGAGGAAGCATCGAGAACAAAACTGAGGACTTTATTTAAAGCCGCCAGACGTCACCGCAGTCCACTTGGAGGCAGGACAGGCCCGGTTGGTTCTCCTCCAGAGCAGGTCCATCAGGGACGCGTCTCAGGGTAACACGTCGAAGTAAAACTGGTGAAACTCCAGGACCGGGATGGTCACAGTGGTGTACCTCAGCTGTAAAACTCTACAGATGTTCCCAACAATGTTCAAACCCGACACATCCACTAAAGATAACGGTGTGTTTCATTTGGCTGCCCGTCACTATGACTTCCAGGAGAGAGTCAGAGAGTCGGCATACGAGACTAAAAGCAACATGAAGAAAACTTTCAAACTTTACCTCATTTGTGAAGAGTCACACCAGTTACTCTCTGAGACTCTGGTCCTCTCTCTTCTTCTCTGTAACGTTAAGTTCATGAAGTAAAGTCCACTTCCCGTCCAGCTCAGACGATGGAGGTCACCTGCGGATCACTGCTGCAGTCAGGCTGATCAGCAGGAGGGAACATAAATCACCTCTTTAATCTCTGAGCTCTCCTGTCGGTAAACAGCTCGGATCAGAGCATTTACTCTATTACTGCTCAGCGATATTTTAGATTTTAGATTTATTTACATAATTTAACTTCTGCACCTTTTTATGTTTTTATATCAGATTCTTTTTCTCATGGGCTTGTATGGCCACAGGGAGCAACAACCATTCAATTTGAGTAATTGCTGCGTAATTGGAAATGCTGCACAGAGTTCAGCAACACAGCCACAGACTCCTGCTGGTCACTCAGGGCCTGGTTGCCACTGATGCAGAGGCCCCCTGGTGATTCTGGCCCAGAGGGAGGAGATCTTCCTCTCTCACGGCGCTGGTACAGTGAGGCTTTGGGAGTGACGTCCAGGTGTAATTAAAAGCAGCAGAGCCACTTTCACCTCACAGCCTGGAAACATGTGGCAACTTGTTAATTTACCTCCTCCTCCTCCTGCTGCTGCCTCGGTGTCCCTGTGGAGAGGAGACAGATGGGCTGAGAGTCACCTGAGGGAGGAAGAGGAGGAGGAGGAGGCCATCTATCTATCTATTCTACATTCCTTATAGAATAAAGTAAACAAACATTTGTTTTGGGTTTTTTCTTGGGCAAAAACCTTAAGAAAATATTTCCATCAGTTTAGTTTCAGCTTGTTGCAGTTGTGAACATTTTTCTTCCCGAGTGTCTCCGGCCGTCAGGTTTAGAGTTTGTACTGATCTCTGCTGCCTCGTGTTTCTCATTTCTGCAACTTTTCAGGCGGTAAAAATGTTGGTGGACAACGAAAAAGACAGATTTCTATTTTCATTTTTAGTTTCACGGCACAAAGAATCAAAACGAGCTCAGACTTCTTGTCTCTTTGTCATTGAAAGCTAAATGTAATCCCTTTTTGTCTTTCTTCAGCTGTAAAACTGGTGAATGTTCTCAAAGCATGATGAGCAAAGTACAGAACGGAGATTATTCAAGGCGAGAGAGATGCAGTATGTTGTGAATTATCTCAATGTTTTTGCATGATCTATAGATAACGAGGTTAGATGAAGGAGGTGGAGACCAGAAGAAGACAAAATCTAAAAAGTGAGTAAAGATGATTATTTCCACTTCCACAAGCACGAGAAGGGTCGAGGTCACAGCAGATGATTCCCGGTGAAACATCGTTAATCAGGATGAAGAAATGTGACAAAAACATTTTTACTTTGAACAAAACATACATTATTTAAATCCGTCTGTAAAGGTTCATTAACTGCCTCCTGATGCCATCACAACGTTGTCTTCCAGAGGTCGACACGGGTTAGATACATCTCACTGAGCCTTTTAACAAGCATGGAGTTACCCAGAATCCTCTCTGCCAGATAAATATTAGGCATCACTCACTGTTATTTAGTTAAAGTTTGAGTTCTCCCTCATTTTGAGCACACATCTGTTGTTACGTGAAAGGTGACCTGTGACAGTCAAACATCAGAGTGACATAAAAAAAATCAGACATAAAATTACCTTGATGCTATTTTTCACTCTGGTTTCCATGGTAACGGAGGGATCAGTTTCAATGTTCTCCACTTAAAATATGACATCTTGCTACAAACATTCAGAGAACCGGGTAATTGTGATTAACATGATACACACACACACTCATCAGTGTAACAGGATGGAAACAATATGTAACATGTATCTGGAGCTCGTCGGAAGACAACTTCTCTCCTAATTGTATATATTTAATTTGCATTTCTTTACCTCATGAGTGTAGTATAAACTTCTTGGCTCCCTGATGTTTATTAGTTTTCAGTGAAGGCATTTAAATCCTGCTGTTACTTTTAGTCAAAATTATCAAATGACCTTATTTTGAAATTAAACTAAAGGTGAATTAGTTTTTACTTTCACAACAATTGTTTGGAAATGAATTTAAAAGACAATCACCAGAAATTCATTAGAAAATATACCAGCAAAATAAAGCTTGGATATTGTTTGAGCTGTAAATAATTTTGTACCACTTTATTAAAACATTAAAACTCATCTTTGTTGTTAACTGCTCAGTTGATATCTTTCATTGGGTATTAAAGTTGCAGCATGCAAGAATTTTAGTTGAAAACAATTTTTTAAAAAAGTCAAAATTATAAACAGAATGTGAAGAAACGGCAGTTTTGAAGTTATGATGAATATCATTATAGCGTCACTGCTGTACCTCCTAAGCTGAGCTAACTAGCCTGTGGTTGCTACAGTTAGCAGCAGTTTGAGTAATGCTAGTGATATCCTGCACACTAATTGGTTTGACCACTAATTTGAAAAAGAAATGCAGAAGGAACACTTTAGAAATGTGACAGTCATTTCAGAAATGTCATGGCTTTGGTTAATATTTTAAGTTAATTTGCTGCAGTGTGTGTGTAAAGAAGTGAATTCGGAAGAGGTAGTTGAGCGAGTACGGAGCCTTGAGGGACGCCACATCTGAAAGAATCAAGCAATTAACTGCTGGTGTTGAAAAAGAAAAATTAGGCCTTGATTGTGTTGTGTGTATTGCTGAGGTCGTTATGTTCTAGTTGCTCCAGTTGGTAATATAAGAATTGTATCTCTTGTTGTAAATGTTGTTATTAATCTTTTCTTGCCTTTCTATTTTTTAACTGATCTCGGTGTTCCAGTGATCTCTCTCTGTCTTACAGGCAGGAAATTAAGGCACTGTCACTCCTATCATCAGATGTTTACTTGAATAAAAGTAATTTACAAATGCATCAAACATATATCAATATAATAAACCTCTGACTGCTTTGTGTTTGTTTGATGGGTGTCAGTGTTTTTGTTTGTTTAGATGAAGGTGTAAATGCGTGTTGTGGATTTCTTGCTGTTTATTTACGCAAACTATACGTTAATTTACACACGTATGGCCATATATTTAATTGACATACGCATGAAGTTATGATTCACCCACCTTCACATTATGTGTGTGTGTGTGTGTGTGTGTAAAACAGTGTGTTAGGCAAACTGTCAAAACCCACTCTAATATTCTCTGACCTCTGTGTTGAGTGCGTTCATGTACTTCCCTCGTTACCGTGACAACGGCACAGTATGTACATGTACCGGAGGTTTGCAGAGCGCGTTTAACAATGATGATTATTTTAATGTCTAATAAGTGTGTTATAGTGTGTGCTTTTGTTTTCAGGGATTGTGTCGCACAGTTAACAGTTTTTTACCAAGTGTCCACCAACATGGCCAAACACTGAGACCAGTGCCAGCATTACTGAAGGCCAATCGATGCGAACTTCTCACAGAAGATGTGTTTGTAAAAAGCCGGTAAAAAGTAAAAAAGCTTTGTGGGTTTTGTTTGTTTTGTTTTCTGGCTGTTTTACAATAAATGATTTTCTGCAACCATTGGGAACAGTTTATTTCAGCAGCTTTATATAAGAATCTAAACCTCAAAGAAAATATTAAAGCTTTTGTTGAACCATATGGAGAACGGACATGATTTTGGGCTGTTTTGAAAGGTTATAAGATGTTTTTTTTCCAGTGACCTCAGTCTTTTGTCATTAATCTATCGTAGTTTGCTTTTTTAATGCCCTTATAAGCCGCATAAACCTGTAACTTCCTGATTAGCTGGAAGACACAACAGGTCCACATAAAATATTCTGACATGGTTTAGGCTCAAATTAAATCAGAATATCAACGAAAGTGACTGGACTGAGTCAGGGGAGAGGAGGTCTATGCAATCACTCATCGGCTGTTGTTGACTCTAGGGCAGGCGTAGACGCTCCACCTCGTCAGTGGACATCTGGGAATAAAAGATGTTTGTACATGTTAGTTTGTTAGCTTGTTTGTTTGTTTGTTTGTTTGTTTGTTAATTGTACCCTGCTGATGTGGTTTTATCTAAAGCTTTCTAACGATATATGGCAAAACTATACACTTAAATTGTTAGCCTCTCTGTTAAGCTGTGGTTGTTTTGTTTGGCGAGCTAGCCAGGAGCAGTGACAGGATATTAAAACTTTCTACAGATGCTGAGAGTCACCCTGACTGTCACAATAACTCTGAAATAAATCAGCATGACAAATATTAAGATAATTGCTCCAGTTTAAGATTCATGTGCAAGCTTTTTCTCCATGTTTTCAACCGAATCTTTTACAGCAGATTTTGTCATTTCCAACATGTCGGGTGAAAAAACTCATTAGTGGATTTTGAGTGTCAACGATTGAATGTTAATTAAATCTAAACTATCCAGATCTTAAACAAAGTTAATATTGTAATCACATTATTCTAAAATGTCTGTTTTACAGTGTGTATTGTTCTCAACAGTTAGATTCACAGCGCATGTTTTACAGTGTATTGTTCAATGTGTGTGTGTGTGTGTGTGTGTGTGTGTGTGTGTGTGTGTGTGTGTGTTGAATCTCTCTCTGTGTCAGTAGTTATTATAAATACACTGACATGTTGGCTGGTTAATTAAGGTGTATAATTCTTGTTGTTCAGTGCCGTCACATAAAGAGAGATGATAATAGACTCTGTGTGTGTGTGTGTGTGTGTGTGTGTGTGTGTGTGTGTGTGTGTGTGTTGGATAATAATTGGATGAAGGTTGGTGCTGTGTAATAATTGGACGTCTGAACTACAAACACAGTGACAGCAGCAGCCTGCAGCTCTGTCGTGTTTGTTGTAAACGTAAAGGGAACACACAGCGGCGATGTTTACTGCGACTGACTGTAAACACACTAAATAAACGAGCGACGAGGACGAAACAGAGACGAACAGCCGCGACACGACGCTTCCCACCAGCTCCCGGATCAGCGCTGTCTCCTGAACCAGACACAATAACTCACACAGAGCAGTCTTTCTCTCCTGTCCTATAAATATTCTGATTATTAATCGTAACGTACTTTGCATATGCACGATATGAGATATGTGAAGGTCAGGCTGCATGTGAAAATATATGTAGACACAAAAAGACATGCAGGTGCATTTATTGCACCATGGCAGCAATATTACATGTTCATCAATTGTCAATTAAATTTATTCATTATTTATTATTGTTATCAATTTATTATAATTATTTTAATTTTTCTTTTTGAGCAAAAATGTAAATGTAAAATAAATTCGGCTGCTGTCAATATTATAATGATATTATTACTATCATGATATATTGTATTACATATAAAGTGAATTCATATATTAAATATCATGAGTAGTAATTAATAATTGAGCAAATGCAACAAACTAACACTTTAGAGGAATAAAATAATGATGTGTACAAATAGATTGATGATTTCTTTTGCTTATATTTTACATTTCTTTTCAGTCATTTGCTCATTTTCAACATTTAATTCTGAGTCTGAATGAATTTAATATTTAAATGATATCACATTCAGGGTTTTATCTGCCAGTGATTCACTCCTGTTGTATATGAAAAATAGAGATTTAGCAATTAAGTAAAAACAAAACAAGATAATTTGTTTATAATCTAAAGACATAAGAAATACATGCAGACAGAACATATACAAACAGCTAAATATAAACAGGATGTCATATCTTTTGATATTTGTTTTTAATATTATATTTAATTAGGAGTAAAACACAACAGATATGATTTTTGTTTTTGATTGTTTTATGTCAGTGTGTAATTTAAACTGAATATAAACTGTCGTCTCCCTGCTGAGTTTTATGAACGTAGCTCAGTCTGATCTTCATTCACTGTTCTCTGCTGCCATCTACAGGCTGCTGCCGCTACTGCACACACACACACACACACACACACACACACACACACACATACACACGGCACACTGTGTGTTTGGTTTAGTCTTCAATGGAGGTTCAGTCTGAAGAAACAGGAAGGAAAGGAAATAAAACAGAAATACAAAAAAGCCTCCAGCAGCTTCCAACTTTCCTGTTTCCATGTTCAGTCGACCTGCTGTCAGGTTCTTATAAACTCTATTTTCAAATTTGTGCCACAAACATTTCACAGGAAATATAAGCAGAGAGGAAGGAGAACAAAGGAAGAGCAGCATAAAACAAGCAACATAGAAATCTCTGATTTTAAAGGGTCATTTCATCCAAAGTACAAACAAAGAGAATACAGATTATTTCCTCTCACACAGGTTTGTATTTAACAGGTTTTGTCTCTGATTGCTGCCTTCACCTCCCTTCAGTGCTGAAGAATGGAATTACATTTCTTGACACTCTGACAAACCAAACATGACATTACATTTAACTCCATCGTCTCTAGAAACAGAGTGGCTGTCGCTCCATCAGGACGATTTGTCGACTCAAGTCGTTTGGAAATTAGTTATTTTAGGCATTTTACACAAACTGCACACCTGAAGACCAACAGATACATCCAGTCATCGGTGGAGGAAGAATGATCATAATCTACTGAAGTAAAAGTGAAGGAAACACGTTCCATTCATGTTGATATTCATATTAAAATATCTACATATATATATATTACTCTGCTGCTTTTGTCTTGAAAAATCCTTTTGTGCTCTGATGCTAATTTTAAACTGCCCAATTAAAAGCGAGTAACAAAGGTAATTCTTGTCTTGTTAGCGGTTTGATTCAACAGTGAATCAGTTCAGTGGTTGTGTTGGTGTTAATGGGTGTTGCTTTTGTTTTTTCTCACGGTTTGAAAAGACGTAAATCCAGCACCAGAGTTGAAGTTGTTGCCCCGGTAAACACACCATCACTTTGGCTGTCACAGCTGCAGTGTCTCTGAGCATGTTCGGCAGAGCAGACAGGCAACACAGCGAGACACTCAGTTGGTCTGTTTACCTGCAAAACTACAGCTTATAAACCGCAAAAATTTACTGTGTGAGATAACAGAGAACGCAGCCAACAAAACCAACCAATCAGAGGCGGAGAAGGGCGGGTCTTGTGATGTGATCTGGAGGGTGGAGCTGGTCAACAAGAGAGACGTCCTCCTCTCGTCCCCCAAATTATTCAAGACTCAAAGAAGAAGCATTTTAACTTTTAAAACCTGGGTTCCTGATGATCCCAGTGTGCAATGGTGTGAATATTTCTGCTGCTGAGTTTTGTTTCTTGTTTATTTTGTTTATATTGTTCTTTCTGCTTTGTTACTTATTTTATGATCTTTGTTGTTGTCGATTGAAGTTTGCCCGTTGTGGGACCAATGCAGGATTATCTTCTCTCTTAACTAATCTCAATGTAGATTCTAATGATAATACGTGTGTTCTGTCACTAAGTGTGCACACACATGCAACACATCTACTTGTGCTGTAGTATCTTTCCTCCATCACTGATAAGTAACTTAAAGCTGAAGTGGTGACATGATATTTAATTTTGCAGTGTGATTGAAAGTGTGGAGCCTCTCCGGTCTCGTCTGGTCTGCAGATTGATTTGAACTCGCGCCCACGTGGGAATATTCTTTACCATCGCTGAACGCGGCAGACAGCCAGTGAAAACTTGACAATATTAATCCTGTCGTCGTCTATATGTCGGTGTCGGGGTGTCATGTCACCGAGGAGATGATGTGTTTGTTGAAGGCGAAGCTGTTCCCCCTCAGCGTCTGCATCTCGTCTTCACATTAACGCAGAAGCTAAACAGCGTCAGCAGCCCTGACAGCCTCACACACACACACACACACACATCTGAATCTTCATGTTTTTATTTTCTTCAAAGTAAACATCTTTGTGTTTGTGCAGACTTCCAGGCGAGTCTCTTAATTTCAGAGGTTTAAATATTGCTGCGTGTTTCTGAATAATAATCAGCGCTCGCTTCTCCCTCGCTGACAGGCTTTTGTTTCAGATGCGTGGTTTCCACCTGTCACCGAGCGTGTCATCCATATGATTATATACCTTATTCTATAAGGTCAAAGGTGTCGTGTCAGGTGGGAATTGAACTGGCGGCGCTCGGAGGAGGCGGAGGGTGAGATTCTCACTGTCGATTATAAAAAAGGAACTTTGTCTCCGTTTCTTCTACAGCTCTGATTAAAGGCGTCGTCACCGTGTCATACCTATGATTATGTCTGCTGTCACTATCTGTGTGTGTGTGTGTGTGTGTGTGTGTGTGTGTGTGGCAGGTCAGTCATTACCGGAGGGAACCTGTGCAGTAATGTGACTAATATATTGTGCATCACGGTGCAGTGAAGCTTGACAACATTAATAATAGCTTCATCATGCCGGTGACAGATCACCTGCCTCTGTGTCGCAGCCTTCAGGAGGCCTCGCTGCTCATGCAGAAACCTCGTGTGTCCGCCGGAGACCAATGAGAGAGAAAAACAATGTGAAACTTCACAGATCAATGTGGGAGAATCAGGTTTGTGCAACTCAGATTTAGTTGTTATTCTCAGTGTGTTTGTTCCTGACCTTTCAACCAACAGAGAGCGAGTCAGTCTTGTAAATTAGTGTTGTTATTCTAATGTTTGATTTGTGAAACAACAATGTTGACACACAAAGACGAGCCCAGTTTCCTCAGGCGTTTAATTATGTTCATGTCAGACTGCAGAAATTACACACAAAGCCACCGCTCAGTGCCAGAACAGTAAGAAATGAGTCCTGAGTGAATGTACTGATTTCATGGTGGCCCATTCAGGGACGACCAGGGCCGTTTCTGACGTGCTCAGTGGCCGCAGGACTTGTTCAGATCAGAGGTGAAACAAAACTGTCCCCTGATTCCACCATCCAGCCCGAGGCCGCGGGTGAAGCAGGACGCCGGCGTGGCTTGTGAGGTGTGAGCAAGGAAGAGATGGAGTCAGACTGGGACGCCAACGAACCACAGCGCGTTGTAGGTTTTGTGTCTGTGTAGAGAACCAAACTGCAGTCTCTTCAGTCAGTCTTCGGTCGTGAAGGTAGAGATAGAAATTTAATTTAAATCTTCAGGATTAAATCAAAAAAATGGTTTTAATAAAGAAAATGATAAAGAAAAGCTGAGCTCGCTGGTGAATCAATAGTTTGCACGTGTTTTTTAGGGCACTTAGTGGCTCAAGAGAGTTAAAATGTTAAACTAAAGGAAAAGTTCAAGATTTAATCTCATGTTTGTGGGAAAAAACACAATTTGCACCTAAACAGTGAATGTGAAAATCATTCTCTGAGCCTGATAATAACTTCCATTGAATTCAAATGTTAATGACTCTTTCTGTCTTTTCTTCATGTTGCTGACGACTGATGGAAACTATGAGGACACACGAGGTTTCATCAGGAGGATAAAGAGATCTCCTTCCCTCCGTGAACTCTGACCTCTCTCCTCTCACCACTTTACGAAGAAGCTGTCGTGTCGCCGCTTGCGTCCGTGACGAGCGCTCTTCATGTCAACAGCCCGTCGTTACCCAGCAGCCCCGGAGTCATCGCCTGCGACACCTGACACATGTTCAGATCCACATGTGGACGGGAACACGTGTTGGACCGACTCATGAAGTCGAGAGTTTGGTTCAGTGTTCGTGCGCTGACATGAAGACAGAAAGAGAAATCTACAGCGTGGACTTCTGGATGGAGGCTTTAAAACTTTTACTCGAGTATGACTGTCGGGTACTTTTTACAACACTGTTGGTTTATCACAGATATTCACTGGACTGAAGGTAATCTGAAGAGGAACTAGTAACTAAAGCTGTCAGACAAATGTGGTAAAAAGTACAATGTTTCCCTGTGAGACGTCTTTAAAACCATTTTCTCCTTTTCACCGTGAAAAGTTCCCGCCAGTGATTCCTCTTTCTGACAGACGATTTACAGAAAAATGTGTCAGTGACGGCACAAAGATGCAGAAGAAGAAGAGCTGAATTAAATAAAAAACATAGATGGAGGGATGAATAGATGGATGGATGGGTGGATGGGTGGATGGATGCAGCTTGACTTGCCGCTGCGCCCCGCTCTGAACTCTCTTTTGTACCAAATTAGGGAGAGCATGAAAAGACAGAAGGAGAGAAAGTGGCTGCTCTCTCCTTCTGCTTCTTGTTGTGCGGTTTAATTTCCCCCAGCGCCGGTGCTTCAGCCGAAATCTAATTTGAGTGAAAAATGGCAATCCAGCTGTTCGGTTGACAGAGCCCAACCAAAACATGGTTTTCTTTCAGCGCAAAAACATGCGGCGGCCATCTTCATCTGCACATCAATGGCTGCTGAGCGGAGGCTGAGCGCCGCGCAGGGTAGTAATTACAACGCTTCTGCATGCGTGCACGTGTGTGTGTGTGTGTGTGTGTGTGTGCGTGTGTGTGTGTGTGTTGTGCTCTGGGTGTGTGTGGAGGTAATTTGCAGCCCTGCTCCTCCTCTCTGCTCTCTATGACGAGTGAACGAATACAGAGGAAGAATGAACGTATTGAGGCTGCAATGATTGCCATGAGAGGGACTGCTCTCTCTCTCTCTTTCTCTTTACCTCTCTCTCTCTCTCTCTCTCGCCCCTCGTTCGCTTTGTGTCGTCAGGCAGGATGAGATGAACTGAGAGTTAAATACCCCACCTCCCCCCTCCTCCCTCCTCCTCCCTTCCAAATCTATTATGCAAACAGAAGTGGTTAATTGTCCACATATTTGCATGCAGCGGGTAAATGAATTATACAAGGGCTGCGTCGCCTAGCAACTGCCCAGGGTGAGAGCGGGTGGGGGTGGCGGGGGGGGGATGACATCAAGATGTCAGGGAGCGCGCTCAGAAGACAAAAGGCGTGATCTTTGTAGAAGAAGAAGAAGAAGAAGAAGAAGAAGAAGTCAGAAGGGTTAGAGAGGAGACGCGACACCTGAGCTGATGAGACAGGAAGTGAGGACGACAAACAGGAAGAACACAGGAAGCTGCTGCAGGTGGCAAACAACGACAAGAGAAGAAGAAGGAGAAGAAGAAGAAGAAGAAGACAGACAAAAAAGAGGAAGACGACAAAGGAGAAGAAGAAAAACAAGAAGAACCTTTAGATGTTGCTTCATAACTGACATCTAAACTTCTTGGTTGACCAAATATGAAACTTTTGGAAACTTCTTTATAAAATGTCACGTGACCAGGATCATTATAAAAGTTTAGCCACATTGCATCATGGGAATTTGTTTGTAGCCTGTCTTACTTGATCCCGTTTGAGTTCATTAGCTGCTTCACAGAACCGGATCAGGATATTGTGTTTTGACTGAGTTCCTCCAGAGAGCGTTAGTTATTTGCGCTGACTCTGGATCAGCTGTGTTCAAACCTCTGCAGAGCCGTTCACACAGCTGCTGATCCTCTGTCAGATTTATCACCAACTGCCTTTTTGTCGCCAGTGAAACGATTCCAGCTCAAACAGCAACTCTGCCTCCATAATTCATATTTCACACTGCTAAATGACTCACATTTCAACACTGTTTGACACCTGAAACAATCTCGACAATGACAAAAAAAAATTTACACCTCAAACTAAAGTCCCACAATGCCGCCGTGGTTCCCCCCTAATAATGATTAATTGTCGGGTCTTAAACTCTTTCGGGGAGCTGCAGGTGCTAACAGCCGGAGCTAATTGGGGTGCAGAGCCAATTAGAGGCAGGAGAAGACTGACGGCATTAACGTGATGAGGCTCATAAAGATGGCAGACCTGCAGAGACGCAGTTTGAGCCGCTCATCTGCAGCGACGAGCGGGAAGCGCTTCAGATCTGTCAGGTGTTCGTCAGTAAAGAAGTACATTTACTCAGCGAGTCTTTCCACTTCTACTCCACTACATTCATCTGAGATACTTTCACACACAACATACAGAAAGAGCTTATAAAATACGATGCACCTTATTAATAAAGTAGCAATAAAACTGACAGAAATATCAGATTATTTTATTTCCTGATATCATTATCGGCTCTCGAAGTTTCTGTGACTGAAAACATCTTTGTTGTTAACGTCCATCTCGACATTTTAGTCTAAAAACACAAAGACTGATGAGGTTACTGCAGCAATAAGACAGAAATAGAGACTGTGAGTCTGGTAAGTTGTCAT
>OZ023175.1:1219067-1256567 GCA_963678695.2 Diplodus puntazzo
CCAGGCAGCAGCAGGAACCAGTGAGTTTAGATCTGTTGGAGATGGAAGCAGCTTGAACTGATGAAAGAGAAACTTACAGCTCCGAAACCAGCGAATCAAGTTACGTCTTTCCTGTAAAAGATCCGATACGCCTGCTGACCGCCAAGTCACTGATGCTGACTCATCCCAGATATAGGAGCACTTATTGAGCTAACCAGCTAACATCATGTTTAGCAGCAGTTAGCACTCACTTTAGCGACAAAGCTTCTGCTATCTATCAACCAGAAAGCTCCATAAATCTCCTCCGTACTGTGACGGGCCTGTCGTTGTTCAGTCCAGAGTCGTATCAGTACGTTTGTTAGCAGTTAGCAATAAGTAAAGCTTCGTGTCCAGAGCGGCTCCAGGAACAGCATGAAACATGACCCAGTTTCAAATCAGTGAAGTCATAAAGTTGTGGTTTTGTACATTCATCAGTGAGGAACACACTCTTCTGACGAGGTTCTTCTTTTCAAACATGGCAGCGTCATAAAATAAAGAAAGAAACAACATTTTTAATGACTTTCCAGGAAGTTGCAAACTCGAAAATACCCACTAAACCAGTTTTCTGCTTCCAGTGGGCCTGACGCCGGTGCACAGGTGAGATGTGGAGCTCCGGTGTTGTGTCGAAGTCTGTTCCCCCGTCGATACGAGTTTCCTGCTGCTTTCTACGAGATCAGTGTCTTTAGCTTTAGCGGTAGCATGTTGCTAACGCTGTCTTTACATCACGGAGAAACGCTCGTCTATCTCCACTTTAACCAGGTTTGTAAGTTATAGAAATAAATAACCTAAAGTTGATTCTGATTTCACTCTGAACGCGCACACACACACACACACACGACAGGCTGCTGCCACTGGATTCATCCGCCGCTGGAAATAGTCCCCGACAATAAGGACAATGTCCTCTTGTTTTCAGTGTGAGGGATTGACTGAGCCGTGTGTTTCAGTATGTGGGGATATTTCCATCTATGCTAGCTGGTGTGTTAATATGTCATCCTGTGTGTGTGTGTGTGTGTGTGTGTGTGTGTGTGTGTGTGTGTGTGTGATGCCTGTATGACGTGTGTGTGCGTGTTTGTGTGTTTTCGGGCCACCTGCTGTGTGTATGCCTGTTCAGCTGCTCTCCCACTGAGTCTGCAGCCAAATAATACTTCATTAAAATACCAATAAATACTCCAAAAAATCACTCAAACACCCATGGAGAAAGGAACTTAATTAAAATACCAATAAGCAATTAACTTAATTTCATCACCCAATAAATAACCAACTTCATCAAAATACCAGGCAGGAGCCAACTTCATTCAAAAACACCCAATCAAACGCTGTCAAAGGAGTGTGTGTTGGTGCGGTTTGTGTTTGTGCAACATCGTGCTGAATGTGTGTGTGTGTGTGTGTGTGTGTGTGTGTGTGTGTGTGTGTGTGTGTGTGATTTACATGGTAATAACCCGGGCTGCGTTCTGGAAGTTTCTCTCCCCGCCGAAAAGATGAGATCCGTTTTATTCTTCCTGCGTTCATCCATCGTTCATCGCACAGCTGGACTTTTGTCTCTCTCCATCGCCTCCTCTCGCCTCTTCCCCTCTCTCTCTCTCTCTCTCTCTCTCTCTCTCTCTCTCTCTCTCTCTCTCTCTACCACTCTTGGCGTCTCTCTCACATGCTAATCCGAGCCCAGCGATTGGCTGGTTTTGGAGAAGTAATTTTTAAAAAGCACAAAAGGTCGAATCTATAGACGAAAAGGGGAACGGGAGAGACTGAAGGGTCTGAATGATGAAGGCCTGATGTGTTTATGTGCATATTCATATGGAAATCTGTATGATTTATTAACAGATATGACAATTTTTTTATCCACTTATAAGCTGATAAAATTACATATCATCACTTCATCACTGTGAAGCCATCTGAGTCCAGCTCTCTCTCTCTTTTTGCTCTGTTTTTGGTCTCCACCTCCAGGACTTGAGTTGTAATTTACCCCAAATCAATTGTTCTTTACACAAAGAAAGAAATATCTTCATGTATAAAATGGGCCGATTAAACAAGAAGGTTGAAACAGATAAGAATTAGTTGTAAACAGCTTTTCTTGAGTTCATAACATTTCTCTTAAAGCAACAAGTCTCAAAATTTAGGGTTTTTTAAAGGGAGTCTGGTGACTCCAATGTGAGTCCGACCAGCCTTAGTTTCAGTTTACTGGATTTTTAACATTTCCTGTTTTCCATCAATGTGTAAAGTTATTTAATACATTTGGAGAAAATGGTGAAGTTGGTTGAAGCCGTGAGTTCAAACAGCTGCTGGGAGGTGAAACAACAGAAACAGGATTTTACAGCAACAAGGCTGCAAACTGACATTTTTATCAAGAAAAGCAACATCATAATGTCTTTTATTTAATGCCGATTTTACAAGAAGGCACTAATTGTTTAAACTTTGCTGTAAACATTTTGCAAAGTTTGCTCAGTTTGTCCTCATGATGCAACAAGTCTTAAAGTACCTCAATTTGTTAAGGGAGTCTGGGATATCGCTGTTTTTCCTCTGATTTTTCCAGTAAAAACATCGTCTGGTTGCAGCTTCACAGCTGGTTTCAGATCTGCTGCTTTCCCTTTGAATCATCTGAATGTATTTAGACTAATGGTGGTTTGGTCTGGACTGAACTAACATGGTGAAGGTGTCACTGCGGGTTGAAGATCCGACTTCTGCCTGCACAACTGGAGAGCAGCTGAAAAGACAGGAAGCGGAGAATGATGGAGGGAAGAGAGGAAAAAGACTAACAGAGCCGGATGGAGGAGTGGAAATCATAAAGAAGAGACAGAAAGACTGATCCAGCTGCAAACTGCTGGGAACACACACACACACACACACACACACACACACACACACACACACACACACACACACACACCTCAGTGTCAGAGGAACATTGAAAGTGTGAGGAAATAACAAGGGGCCGAGTCATTTAATTTGACTTCATGGAGACAAAGTGTGTGTGTGTGTGTGTGTGTGTGTGTGTGTGTGTGTGTGTGTGTGTGTGTGTGTGTGTGTGTGTTTCTATCTCGTCAGCGGGCTCTGGTGGGTCACAGCTCGCCGACACAGGCCGATAATCAAGTCTCCACACTTTTTACATGAGAGAGACGGACGGAGGTGGCGGAAGATAATGAAGCTCGGCCGTCTGCTGTGTTTGCCGCGCAGGCCGACAGGTGAGTCCACACTCTGAGAGCAGCAGGTGACTGCAGGTACGAACCCGACCTGCACACCAGACTGTAAAGCAGCAACATAAGTGCACCTGTTTGACTCGAACACATATAATATGATATTTATTCACTTGAATCACAGCTGTAGATCTACAATCTTATCATGTGAGGAGCACAGAAGCTTCAGCTGGTGGTCACATATATAATATATATATATATATATTTATATATATATCAGATATATAAGCTGTGTTGTTGTAGCTGCTTCTCAAACTACCAGCAGACGTGTTTCCAGAAAGCAGTTTGAAGAATATTGCATTAGAAATAAAAAGTTTGTGCGCTCGCTTGAGATGTTTTCTGTCTTTTCTGAATCAGAGTTAATACAAAAAATGTTTGATGGAATAAACATTGAGCTGACACGATCGATCAGCTGTTTCCTGTCTTCATTATCATCGTTGCATTTCTTCGAAATGAACAGCAACGCGCCTGATGGAACGTAATCTCTGACGACCTCTCCATCTTGTCTGTTTACTTCCTTTACTTCCTTTATGCTCTCGACATTTTTCCTCCATCAGTTAAAAAGCTTGTCTTGCTTCAAAGTGTTTTCTATAATCGTTGCTTTACATTCAGCTCAAACGCCTCATTCCTGATATTTTCCTTTTCATCGTGGGCTCTTTTCTTTCTTCCCTCCAGTCGGGCTTCTCTCGGTCCTCCTGCCGCGGACCCTCTGCGGTGCGCCTGAACCCTCATTTGTCAGAGTGTGGCGGGTCTCAGTGGGGCTCCAGAACCTGTCGCTGTGTGACAGATAGACTGACAGATCCATCTATGTGAGAATGTAGAATAATACAACCTGTATGGACGGAGTCATCACACACGCTCCATAGGAAACAGGACTATGTGACGGCAGGAATGTAGATAAGGAGGTTATGTGCGAGGACCAATTTATTTTTCCTGGCAGGGTGGGAAGGCCTCTGAGACAGCTCCAGTCTCAATAATGAAATCCTCTGGATGTGTATTTAGATCCGGAGCCGCTCGGGTCCAGAGAGGTGACATCTGTAGGCTGCAGGATAATGATGAAAACAAACCTGAGCACACACCTGGACGTGTTGTTCAGGAAGTAGGTGTTGTTGCATGAAACACGGTCGTGTTGTGCGTTCGTTTTCATCAAATCTCGTCTTCCGTGGCTCTTTTCCTCCGTAGGAAGCAGAAACAGATCGTCTGCTGTGACACAACAGTGACAGGACGAGGCGAAGGAGCAAAGGATGATGGGAGACGATCAAACAGCAGAGTGAGTCATCGTGGCTAAAGAAGTGAACACACAGACGTGTTTCACACTCCAGATAACAGACACATCAGCTGTTCGCTGATGATTCAACCTCCACAAGGTTTTACTTCCAAAACGAACCACAACTCATACGTGACGCGACTCCTCCGTGTGCCGACAGCAGCAGCGAGGCCTCGTTTGACCCTGTGACCTCAGTTTGACCTCTCAGCCTGATTGGTGGATGACTTCTGCGTGTTTTTCTGGAAAAATAATGTTGATTTCATCTTTATTTCAATGAGAGTTGACAATTTGGAACCAAACAAACCTGTGTTGTCAGATATGTGCTTCAAATTACAAAGTGAAGACATTTCTTGGGAAAAAAATGACACAATGGAAACAGTTTTAGAAACTGATTATGTTTCTGAGAAAAGAGGAATCTCGTTGGAACGTTAGACTTTGTTTTAAGTTTTAGCTGGAAGGAATCTGAAGTTCTGTGTTGTCACAACGCTGTTCTGACGTTCTGGTTAAGGTCACAGTTATGAAACAGCACATAGGGTCTTAAATACAATATTTTGTTGCCACAAACTCAGCTGGACAACGTCTCGTTAAAAACTAATGCGTGGTTTCACTCTTACAAATGTTGAAACACGGTCGCTAACAGTGACGTCTGGCCTGTCAGCTGTCACACTCCCCAGCTTCAAAACTGTGAGAAGGGAAAGTAAATTATCAGCTCGGTCGCCAGAATAAAATGTCCTCCATGATGTCTGTCCTCCTGTCTGTCCTCCTGTCTGTCCTCCTGTCTGTCCTCCTGTCTGTCCTCCTGTCTGTCCTCATGTCTGTCCTCATGTCTGTCCTCCTGTCTGTCCTCCTGTCTGTCCTCATGTCTGTCCTCCTGTCTGTCCTCCTGTCTGTCCTCCTGTCTGTCCTCCTGTCTGTCCTCATGTCTGTCCTCATGTCTGTCCTCTTGTCTGTCCTCTTGTCTGTCCTCCTGTCTGTCCTCCTGTCTGTCCTCCTGTCTGTCCTCTTGTCTGTCCTCTTGTCTGTCCTCCTGTCTGTCCTCCTGTCTGTCCTCATGTCTGTCCTCCTGTCTGTCCTCATGTCTGTCCTCCTGTCTGTCCTCATGTCTGTCCTCATGTCTGTCCTCCTGTCTAACCCTCATTTTATAACATCATCGCTGTGATTACAAACAGACTGCGGGGACATTTTTAGATGTACAGGTGGAAACAGGTGAACAAACACGCAGATCTCCACGCTGCGATGTGAACAGTCGCGCCTCTGTTGGCTCCTCGCCGTGAGGTGGCGCTGTGGAGCGGCTCGCTGCGGCGGGAACAGGCGAACATTCATTGTGGTCGAGTGCCGCTAATTCTCCTGAGGACGACTCTGTCAGGCATCGCACCTCCAATATTTGTGTTCTCCTCTGTACACACAAACATATTGTTAAGACTGTGTGTGTGTGTGTGTGTGTGTGTGTGTGTGTGTTCAGCAGCCTCTTGTGCGTCTGTTCTCTGTTTGTGTGTTTACGTCTTCCTCTGTTTTTGTTCGTCTGTGTGTGTGTGTGCTGTTTGTTTTGTGTCTTCTTCCTCCGGTTTGTCCTTTAACGTGTCTATCTGTTGCGTGACTGTGTGTCAGTGTTTGTGTGTGTGTTTGTGTGTGTGTGGAGCCGCCGGGTGACATTTTCCATTCCAGGTGTGACATCTCGGTTCCCTGACAGCCTCTTCTTCTCCGACACGCACTAAACAACCACTCTCTGATTTTACCTGCCTCCCTCCAACACACACACACACACACACACACACACACACACAACCACACACAAACACACACTTTGCCGACCACCTCTGTCTCAGCTCTGCCGCTCGACAAGCTAATTTAGCCAATTACACACAGGTGTGATGCTAATTTCCCCGAGCTGGCAGCCAGCTCCTGGAGGAGGTAAAAATAACGAAATTACACCCATCTGTCCCCCTGCCGGCAGCCGGGTTCTCCCACTGGGTGTCGACTCCACAAAACACACACAGGGGAAAAAACACACACTCTGCTGGCTTTGATAATAGAGAGGAAGACAATGGACAGTGTGTGTGTGTGTGTGTGTGTGTGTGTGTGTAGGAATCCAGGCACAGTTGCTTTTTCTCCTCATTGTTTGAAGCTTTCAATGGATTTCCAGCGATACACAGCAATTTCCTGCAAGAAAAGAAAAAACAGACTTTTGGTGCGGAGGGATAATTATGTGACGCTGTTTGCGAAGGCGACGGGGTTGATGTGTAATTGTTAGACTGTGTGTGTGTGTGTGTGTGTGTGTGTGTGTGTGTGTGTGATCGTGGTCAGATCAGACAGTGACGGCAGCTCCAGTGTTTCTTTATGCTGCAACTTTACATTGTAGTCGAGCATTTTAACTGCAGAGAAACTCTTTCTCCGTGTCTGTTTCTGGACACTTGCAAACCTTTTAAATCCAGCCTGTTGTTGTAAACGCGTCAGACCTCACACACACGTTTTCATCCCCATGAAGCTGAACACCTTCAGTTCCACATCAGGGTCAGAGGTCAACGTGCAGATCAACATCTGGAAAACTCAGCTCCAACATTAAACCGTCTGCTCTGTGGTGCTCTAATATTTCCTGCTGTCGGCCTTCAGATGAACCTGCAGCGGCCCTGACCTCTGAGAGGTCGGCCTCTGAGATTCCTGATCTGTGGGCGCCACCTGCTGGTGGTTTGTTGTAACAGCAGCAGTTGTCAGTGTGAAGTGATGTAGGGGAGCTGCAGGACTTGTAGTTGCAGCAGAATGTGTTGCAGTTGGTTTAAAGGTCACTGAATATTAACAGTTTAAATATTATTTGGTGGTTATACAGCAGTCAGTGACGAGATGTTTCATTCATTAGTTCACATGTTCGCCAAACATCCACGTCTCAGGAGAACAAGACGGAAAAATATTGATGAAGGAAGTCAATCAAAAAGTACAACACTATAGATTTCAGCTGTATGTGAGATCCACAGATTTTATTTTATTAAAAACATTTTCCTTCTATATTGATATTTAAAGATTATTGGTATTGTGTTTTGGTTCATCAGAGGCCTGTAGAGACATTTTATTTTATTGTTAACATTTTAATTTTGTATATTTAAGAAAAATGTTATACAAATGTAAAAATGAAATGCATTTTGGATCTGTCAAAGTTAAATTAAATAAAAATAATAATTAATATTATCAGTCCAGTTTGGTTATATATTGCGGATTGAATGGAACAATTATTTGTATTCGGCTTAACTTTACTTGTTATGACTTTACTTTAATTGACTTTACTTGACTTTATTTTATTTTTTTTATTATTATTTTATTGTATTTTATGCGACTTTACTTTTTATTTTGCTTTGTTTTATTTTGTTCTATTCCATTTTATTTTGTTTCACTTTACTTTGTTTGCTCTGCTTTGCTTTATTTTATTTTACTTTTTTATTTTATTTTTGCTTTATTGTATTTTATTTCATCTTAATCTAGAAATTAATTATGAACTACTAACAATTACTAATAATTATTTTGTCTAACTTTACTTCAAATTTTTTATTTTGCTTTGCTTTATTTCATTTTAATACATAATTTAATGTTATTAATTATTATTCTTTTTATTTTATTTTATTTAGTTTAATTTTAATCTCTAAATTAATTATGAATTATTAACAAGTATTAATAATTATTTTGTTTTACTTCACATTTTTTTATTTTGTTTTGCTTTGTTTTATTTTAATACATAAACTAATATTATTAATTATTATTAATTATTATTCTATTTAATGTTATGTTATAGTACTAAATGTTGGCGTGGTTTACCGTCCAACCAGCAGATGGCGTTGTTGCCTCTCTGTGTTTCCCCACTTCCGGTTAAACTAAAGAAGAAGAAGTAGTAGTACGAGAAGAAGACGCACTTCTTCGTGTCATGTTGCTAACTCGCTAGCTGCTCGTGTCGTTGTACCACAGACGGTTAAGATGAACAAACCCGAGGAGTTTGACTCGTATGAGATCGAGGAGCCGAGCGACGAGGAGCGAGCGGAGAGCAGGTAGCGACCGAACGAAGCAGTTAGCTGAAAGAGCTGCGGAGCGTTAGCACCATGAGGCTAACGTGCGGCTAGCTAGCCGAATGCTAACATGTAAACAAACCGGAGCCGGTTGAAGACAGAGGAACTGTTTCTACACGGATTAACATGTGTTTTAATGAGTGGTTGTGCCTCATTTTACCGCTAGCGATGACTTTATTATAAACATTGATTATTAATATGAAATGTTCTTACAAACACATGATATACTGTAGCCTAAATATCCGCAGAACCACAGAAACCCAACACTGAGCACATTCATGAACCTGAGCAGCAGTTAATCAGCTGTTCATATTTTCCAACAGTTTGGGAGGTTTGGGTTGAAACTAGCAATCATTTCCAATATTTACTAAAGTTTTCTCTCGCAGTCAATTCATCGTTTGGTCCTGGACATGTTGGAGAATCTGGACTCGACAATAATGTCGTTGTTATTTTTTTTAAGTTTGGAAGCCTTAAGAAATATAAAAAAAAATGGCTCTGATTTAAAGAAATCATCCAAAGATAACATTTTAGAAATGAAAGATCATGAGAAAACACTGCTATTGGATGAAAGTGAGACACAGTGAAACGGAGCTAATGTGTTCGCTGTGCTGTCTCTGGGTTTCAGTTCGGAGGATGAGCTCGAGGTGCTGCTGAATGGGACTCCGGAGCAGAAGAAGAAGCTGATCAGAGAGTATCTGACGGGGGAGAGCGAGTCGTCCAGCGGCGATGAGTTTGAGAAGGAGATGGAGGCGGAGCTCAGCACCACCATCAAGACGCTGGAGGGAACCTGGGGGCCAGTGACAGCAGGTAAGTCTGAGCTGAATAATTGTGTCTCTCTCTGAGACTTCCTTATGACGGCATTCCTGACGTTTGTGGATTTATTTTCCTGCAGAAACCTCAGGGAGCCGAGGTGGAGGAGGAGGTGGTGAAGGTGGCGGAGGTGATCCTGCGCTTCCTAACTCCAGGATGTACGATGAAGTGTACTTTGACTCTGACTCGGAGGAGGAGGACACGCCAAGTAAGCATGAATGTGTTTGCTGTCACACAAACATGTCACCATCATGGACGGAGCTGTAAATGCAGTAACTTGCATCATTTATCTAAATTCAAACCTGATTCTTTTCGCTCTGTTTCCTCTGCAGGCAGCTCCACTGGCCGGAGGCGGAAACAGCGAACCATACCGACCAATGACGAGCTCCTGTACGACCCTGACGAGGACGACAGAGACCAGGCCTGGGTGGATGCCAGGAGGAGACAGTAAGACACTCGGAGGTAGTCACTGTGATTCAAGGATAAACATGATCATCACGATCAATTTTCTCTCGTCTTCCTGTGCAGGTACGCCTGCAGGAGACGACCAGCTGCAGCATCTCGGTCGCAGCCTCGCCAGGCTCAGGGTTTACCGAGCAGCGATGCTGTCCTCAACTGTCCCGCCTGCATGACGACGCTCTGCCTGGACTGTCAGAGGTGAGACATCAGTCGGGTTTGTTTGTATAAAAACAAGACAGAACATGCTGCTTCGTGACATGAGGGACTTTCAAGTATCATCATCATTCTGTTTCATGTCAGTGTTAAAAGAGCTGCAACAATTCATTAATCAAAGTGTCTTCTACTAGTATGAATTAATGCTCAACAACTGTTTTATGTCCTCTTCTGTGATAGTAAACTAAATTTCTTTGAGTTGTGGACAGAACAAGACATTTGAGGAAGTCATCTTGAACTTTGGGAAACACTGAGTGAAATATTGCACCAATTTCTGACTTTTTGTAGACCAAACTATTAACTTAATCCAGTTAAGTGTAAACTGAATATCTCTGTGGTTTAGATGGCTCGGTTGGACAAAACAAGACGATGAAACAAACTGTCGCTGTCAGAGAGGATTTCTCCAGATACACAGCTCATCTGTTCATCCACTTGTTGAAACTGGCTTGTTTATAGTGCTTCTCAGCTGATATCATCATTGATAATGTCTCTGTTGTGTCCACTCAGGCATGACAAGTACCGGACGCAGTATCGAGCCATGTTCGTCATGAACTGCACGGTGAAGAGAGACGAGGTGTTACGATACAAAACGGAGCAGGAGAGGAAACAGAGGAGCAGGAAAAGGAGGAAGGGACAGAAGACGGACACAACACTGCAGGACGAGAGACCCGACCCGGCGCCGGCGGGGATGAACGCTGATGAGGTTTACAACCCGGTTCAGTGCTCCGAGTGCTCCACTGAGGTGGCTGTGTACGATAAAGACGAAGTCTACCACTTCTTCAACATCCTGGCCAGCCACTGCTGAGACACTTTTTTATTTCACAGGTTTGTCTCTGATTCTTCACCTCACAGCAGCGCGCACAGCGTCTTCAGGTGTAAGAAGGTGTCATTTCACTCGCCTGATGAGGAGAAAAGCTTCAGGACGGTGGCGGAACGTCACAGCATGACATCAAACTGTGACATTTAAAAATTGCCTTTTAAAAACTTGAATTTGACACGTAAAGTCTGCTTGTTGTGTCAGTGCTACTGCTGGACTGAGAACACAAGAGCCTGGATTTTTGTATTTGAGAAGAAAGCTGGAGAACAATAACATGTTTATTTTTATTTTTTTACCTGAACACATCACATACTCACATGATTGAAAAGCTCTGTGTTAACACTTTACCTTGAACCAACTATAAAGCATTTATAATCAGAATATAAACATTGATTAAACGGTTTATAACATGCTATAATGTGTTTCTCAACAACTTCAACTCCTTCTGTGGACACCAGTTAATGGAGGCAGCTGCATAAACAGATGACGATATAGTAAAACACAGTTGTATAGATTAATGCAGGAATCAGAGGAGGAAGAGTAAGTAAATATGTCAAAACATCTGAATTCTAAGAAGACTTTCTGTCGAGGAAACCCGGGCAATGCTAACTTACTGTCCCTGCTGCACTCTATTAATCTGAAAGATTTCCTCTTCACAGGAGACGTTATTACTGTTGGGAAATAATGTACATTAATAAACACTTTAAAATGTCCTTATCTGTTTGCAGCTACAGTTTATGTCTTGCTTATAAATACTAAAAAGAGGGTTCAAGTGAAATTTTACTAGCTAGCAAACATTTTTGTTTAATTGTAACCAGTATTTGTACTGAGGCAGACGTCATACATTTGTAAATAAACTTGTCCACGCTTTCTCTTGAGCAAATGTTGATTCATTGACTCAACACTCATGTATCTGCCAACACATTGTCTGATTTACTGCGAGAAGTGAAAATCTGTCATTTTTTTTGGTGTAGCTGGAATATGTTGTGGGTACAGTGACTCAAAACGTCCACCACAGAACTCACAGGACCTGCGCAGGATCTGATCGAAGCCCTCTGTCTGCTTTAGCAGAACACAGCTGAATGTTTTCAGTGATGAATACGTAAAAACTGCTGTGCAGAAGTACAATTTTGTGGTACTTTACTCAAGTGTTTCCATTTTCTCTTACTTTATACCTGCACTCCACGACAACTTAGAGGCAAATATTGCTCCTTTTTCCCACTACATGTATTTGATAACTTTAAGACCTTTACTTAAGTACTATTCATAAAAGTGACTCACCAAAGTTATGTTTTAACACAATGTCTTTACATTTACTTAAGTATGACTTTCAGCACCAATACCGGCAAATACGTTAAAATAATAATAAATAATGTAAAAATATTTTTAAAAGGATTAAAAGGAAACATCCATAAATTAAATACTTTAATGGTCTTTATTTTGAAAACCAGGATGTTGGAACTCCCTGCGCTGCGTCAGATCCGCATACTCGAGCGCGGGGCTGTGATTGGCTGAAAATGAGCACCTTATGTCTATACGTCATACGTCACCCTACCACGAATCACGCAGACGGAAAAAAAAAAACAGTGAAGAAGGAAACTAAGTTGGCGTCTGTGAAGTTGAAACATGGCCCTGGCTGACTGTTGGAAGCAGTTATCCTGGTTTTACTACCAATATCTTCTGGTGACGGCGCTGTACATGCTGGAGCCCTGGGAGCGGACGGTGTTCAGTATCCTTTACTGTGTCAAGCAACCTCCGGTTGACTAGCGGGCTAACATGCTAACGTAAACTAGCACGCCGACCGAGTTGTTCCCGGATAGTTACGGCTGACTTTTATACTAATAAATGTATTTAATTTGTGTTGTGAATGTCGGGTAAGGCATTTTAATAAAAGTATAGGGCCTTATGGAGAATTCGGCAGATAGATAATTTACAGGACGGTCATTGTTCTCGTTGAAATTTGAAAGGAATATGAAGTGTTCGCCAGTCGATAACGTGCCCGAGGACAAATTGCGAAACTGCCAAACAACCTCATTTGAACTTCATTGAGTTTTTGGCTTATAAATGTCAGCCGGATTAAGAGACCGCTCTTCTAGTTTTAGAAAAAGTCAAATATTCTATTCTACAGTAGGAGTGCATCTACGTGTACGTGAATGATTGTTAAATTAACACATTTTTTAAGGGAGTTTTGCCTGATTGACTCTAAACTTCTTGCTAGGCGCAAACGCGACGAATAATCGATGTTTAAGTGCCGAGTTAGAGACTTCATCAGTGGATTACGATCTTGCCCTAGTCTCGTCCCTTTGCTTATAAAATTAAATAAAAACTAATTAAAAATGTAGAATTTTCAACGGAGTTTGGCGTGTGGTTGTCTTCTTGCAATGGGACGGGCGGCGTCCAGGCTGAAGCTTTCCACAGCTGTTTAAAGGAGCCTCGGATCAGTCTGGTGACTTACTCTATTTAATACTGTTTGTTACATCACATGTTTCTAGTTTAATTAGTATTTTAAGCTCAGGTCACAGTGAATCTTTAACCTGGAAAGTCTGGTTCATTAAGCTGAATGAAGGATTTTGGGTTAATAATTAAAATCCATCGTGTTAATGGTGTTATGGCTGTACTTTGACCTGTGGCAGTGCAGGAAGAGTCAGTATCACATTGTGTACATGATGTATCGTCTTCCTGCAGCTGGTGTCACCCTCAGCTCGTCTTCCCTCCGGCTGAGGTGTGTTTGTGTGCTCCCCAGAGATCATGCTGGTGATGCTGCTGATTACAGTTTAATAAGTGCTGACTTAGGCTTGATTTACGCCTCACATGAGGGTTATTTTCCTGATAATCACGCTAAAAAAAAAGATCCACTGATGGCAAAAACAAGTGTGGGAGGTTAGGATGGACAGAAAACGCAACAATTAATTTGGTTATTAATGATTCTGCCTGTTACTTTACTTCTTAACTAATGAAGTATTTGGTCTAAAAAGTCATAAAATATAAACCCATGAGAAAATTATCCAAGAATCACAATATTACACTTTCTGTAATGTAAGCAAAGTAAATTCTAACATTTGAGGAGCTAGAAACCAAAAATTGATTTACGTTTTTGCTTGAAAAATGTCTGAAGCAATAAATGATTAAAACAACTCTTTTCTTTTTCATGCCAGGGCTAGCTGGTTAGCATGCTAACTCTCATAGATACTTGTAGTTTTTGACATTATGCCATATTGTGCTGATAATATTAACTAATATTTAAACGTTTAAAACTGAAATGATTACCAATGTTATCTTTTTAGGTAACACAAAAACAAAATATTAAGCTTTTTTCTGTAGATAAAATCCAAGTGAAGATTGATTTTAATATATCATGTTATCATGTATCACTTCAGCTGTTCTGTTAAGTGGCTGTTGATGAAATGCTCCAAGTGACTGTGATCTTTATTTAGCGTAAGTCCAGTGTGGAGCAGTAAAACCTGATGTTTGGCCTGATTGTGTCTCCTGACAGCTTGTGTATAAAGCAGTAAACAGGCAGAGGTGGATGCAGCAGTAACAGTGTCTTTAGCTGCAGATTTGTCAGTAAATCTCTTCTTTCAGTCGTTCGTCCTTAACGTCTCCTCTTCAGACTCCCTCCTCATCTCTGTGGCCGGCATGGCGGTTTACACCGGCTACGTCTTCATGCCGCAGCACATCATGGCCATCCTGCACTACTTCGAGGTCGTCCAATGACACGAAGGCCAAGCCCATCAACCCACGGGTCCCGTCTGTCTCTGGCTTCCTGTCCGTCCACCTGCCTGCCGGCCTGTCTGTCTCCTGGGCTTGAGGTCGAGATTGTTTCCAACCAGGCAGAACTTCTTCTTCCCTCCTCCTTTTCCAAAGCTGGCTCATATCAAAGGTCAAAACTCTGAACGTCGTGCTGGAGGTCTGTTGGACGATGTTGCTCTCTGGGACTGTTTCCGCTTCACTCGAATATTTGGGATTGTGAACATGTTGGATGCGACGCCTTAGAAGAGGGTGTGCTTGATTTGTTTTTATGTCCTTAATTGAAGCGCACCTGTTTGTTTTGTGTAAATTATCTGGATGTCTGGTTGTGTGGAATGATTGGTCGCTTTTATTTTTATTCCATCAAGGCATTAAACTATTGTTGTCTTAGAGTTTTATGCAGGATCTGATGGACAAAGTACGTTCACTCCGTTTATGAGCCAAATAAGATATTTAGAACAGGATGTGATGTGATCATTTTCAACCTTCACTGTCATCTCTCCAGCACTCTGTCACGAGGCGCGTAGGCCCGCATCAACATCATAAATGTCAGGCGGTGGCACCAAAGAAACTTCTACGAGATGAGGACCATTTCCTGTAAAAACCGAATTGCTTTCTCTGAATACTGACACAAGTCTGTGGTGAACACTCCGAGCACAAGAGCGGCTCAGTTAGCTGTTACCAGAGCTTTCTGTGACATCCACCAGCCTTCATCAGAGAATGGAAAGTGCAGGATAAACCTGAGGGGTTGTGAGATGAGTAACGAGATGTTTAAGGGGGAGAAAAACATATTTCTGCGTCAGAAATCGTGTTTATTTTTCTTACGTTTGTGAAATGCTGGATGTAAGTTATCTTCAGGAACTCTGGAAGCTGGAAAGAAGAGTAGAACATAAAGTTACTTTAACTTTATTTCTTGGAAAAGTACTTATTCATTTTATTTCATCATCACTGAGTATTTTAGTCTGTTCAAACCAAAATAAAATGAATAAAATACTTATTTGGACATTGCTTTGTTTGATGGTTGACAGACCAAAACGGAGAGCAGGAGGAACTTAATGTTCTGAGAGGACAATGAGAAAGCTTCTCAGAGCTTCGTAGAAATGGCAACTTCCCTTATTTATCATCCTCGCTGTGGAGGGACACGACACAATAAATTGACCCCAGCCAAAAATGTTTTCATATCTTTATATTTTTTTCCTGTCAAACTCAGAATGCTGCTTGTTTAGATCGTTGTCTGTCTCCATGTTGGAGCTAAAAGTGACACTTTGAACGCATTATTAACAAGGTTTTTACACTCCAGATGCTCCTCTGGGTTAAAATTCAGACTCCAGAGAGAATAAAGGCTGAGAAATCAACATAAAGGACATGTTCCCTTCACATTCAAACGTCCGGGCACACACAGGCTCGGTGTGGGGAGTGTCAGGTGAATTTCTCTCGTTACCTGTATATTACTGAGTAACACTGAGTGTTGAAACAGGCATCAGTGTGAAGGATAATGACGGTAATCAGGTTGGAAATGACACAGTTGTCCTTTTTTTATTCCCATTTTGCTTTTTTAAAACACAGCAGTCAACATTAATGGTTTCCTCTTTGCACAGAAATGATAAATGTTTTTATGTAATCATGTTTCATGACATGTGCTCCAGATGCTACTATTATTTTTCTTGCAAAACTGTATTTTTCTCAACTTCGTGTATATAATCTTGTATACATATTTGTAAAGTTTTGTAGTCGGATATGTTGGCCTATAGAATAAAATGTGTGTTTTTTGTGAGCTACTTATGTTAAATACTGCTCTAAAACTGAAATCATTAAAGGGATATTTCACTAAGCTCAGGCAGATTGTTTGTCCTACCTGGAGTTAGTCATCCTGTCGTCACACAGGCAGGATGATGTTTAATGTGCTGCTCTACGTCACCGTGAGATGTCGCCACCTTCACACAAACCAACATGACACGACCTCAGACCGACATTAGTTACCAGACATTAAATAATGTTTACACATGAAAATATATTTGATAATAAACCTTTGACTTTGGACATGTGTGCGTTATTTCAGACACACTATTGTAGTTGAGTTCAGGGAAAGTTACACATTAAATCATGCTATTTTTTTGTGTGAAATAATTTCATATATTGTTTTAAAACTTCAGAAAAACTTTGTGGAAATTATTTGTCCATGGCTGTAAAGAGTGTGTTTTTTAAAAGACCACATTTACATGGTAAGTGAGTCCTATTGTTCATCCTCGAGTGCTCCTGGACAGTGAATGTGTCTACAGGTCCGGCCATTGGGCCGTGAACTTACTGCTCCATTGTTCAGGTTCAGGTGAGAATGTTCAGGAATGTGAGGAATGCATTTATTCCTTTTAGTATGATAAGTATAACAAAACAGCCGAACCACACAGTATCGTGTAGAAAGGATGACTCTTAGTTTGCTTTAAATTATTTAGCCTGGAAAGACTCTGTCCACCACACTCTCTAACTACTAATGTGTGCATTTATCCACATTTTTACAGGATCAATAACTATTTCATAAATAATATCAGTGCCAGCAAAAAGATGAAAACTCAAATGCGGACAGAAGAAGATAATATGGCCAATTTATTAAATTTACTGACACTTTATAATAACCTTCAATAATAAATGGTACATTTATAGTTTATTAGAATAAGTCAAGTCATTTCACTGTTAGGAAACAAAGAAATGGATCATGAATCAGTTGCAACGGTTTAAAAACATAAGTTATTTTTAATAATATAAAATTGTTTATTTTGATGATATGACAGGTATTATAAAGGATTACTAAATATCTGTTTCCAGATATCCCTAAATATCAAAGACAGAAAAAAAAGAGCCAAGTTAGCATGCTAATCAGTTAGCCCGCTCTAGCGGTGTCAACACAATCCAAGAGCAGCTACAGTTTGCTCTTATTCTGGAAATATGCTGCCTCCTTTTTATTTTTATTTTACAAACTGAAATATTTTCATAGAAAACAACAACTGTCACCATGTAATTAACTGTAACTATCAGGTCTGTGTGTGGAGTTACAAATCTATTCTCTCATCCGCCATTTTGGATCAAACGCCCCTCAGTGATATCCCGCCTCTGAGCCTTTCTAGTCGCTTCCTATTGGTTCGTGGAAATCTTCAATTCCAAGCTAAGAGCTCTGATTGGGCGCCGTGTTGGTCTTATATTCCGCAGGTGAGTGATGCGCAGTAGTTGTCAGGTAGCACTTCGACAGTTAGCTACAGACCTGGCTCAAGTTTTTAAAGGTTTATTTTTATGTCTGAGAAGAACTTTTATTTTGTAGTTGTCTTCTTTGCCAGGTGAGTTGCTCCTCTGTAAACGTTCTAACTGTGACGGCTTCAATGTTGTCGAAGTATAAACAAGCTCAACTAACAAGAAATTAATTACTTAGCCATAACGTTACCCAGTCAAATTCCGTAATAAAGTGACTGAAGTGTATTATTTTCCACTAGAAATCGTGCCGTTTTAATCTCAGAAGTGTAGTAAGTTAAGTGTGTGTATTGTATTTTACTGTTTACTGCTCCCGGGAGCTCTGTTTTAGCTTTAGCTAAAGTTGCTGCGTCGTCAAGGCAGTTCTCCACTGCGCCCGTGCATCACAGAGGTTCCCGCTCACGTAAACTTACCGATTTAATGAATTTCTGTAACAACTCACTTTTAAGTCTAAATCTACTTTGAGGAAGTGAACGTGCTATGTAAGTTAACGTTCATGTGTATTTCGGCCGAGTGACTGAACCAAATTAATCACCTCAGTAGGTGTAAAGTAAGAGTATGAAATCAGACCTCTGAGGTGGAAATGTAATGTGACTGCTGAGATTTCAAAATGGAACTCGTCTGTTTTAAGGGTTTATTTAGAAAAGACCAGACAATCATTATTTACATAATTTGTACATGAATAACATTGTTATGATGTCATTCAACCCTTTATATTCTTGTTTTCTTTTTGTGTTTTTGTAGAAATGGACCACAGAGCAGTTGAGTCCTCCTCACCTGCCTCCACCTCATCGCCCTCCGTAGCACCATCGTCCTCCACAGCTTCACCTCCTCCTCATCCTCGCCGGAGGTCCACGGTCCTGTCGGGTGTGTATCCAGTCTGTTTAGACTGTTTCACTGTTCGAGGTTAATGTGAAGCAGAAGTGCAGCCTGTTGTTCTTCAGTGATGTTTGTGTAACAACAGTTTTAATTGTGGCTGCAGGTTCCTCAGAGGATGAAGAGGAGCAGCTGATGGAGGAAGCTGCTGCTGCTTCAGGTGAGTCTGTGTTTCATACAGGAGGTCATAGACTTATCTGTTTATTAGATTACTTTATAACACTTTTATGTGTACTTATTGTTGGTCACAGCATCTCCTCCACCACCTCCACCTGCTCCAGCTCCTCCAGCTCAGGTTGGTGTTGTCATTTTGAACATTTATCCGCAGGTTGTTGTCTAAAGCAGCAGCTCAGTGAACTGTGTGTTGATGATGTGTTACAGCTCCTCCTGCCTGAACCCTGGAGAAGCAGCCTGCCTCCACAGCAGCATGAATGGGTCAGCAGGGCCCTCTTTGTTCAGGACCAGACAGGGAGGACAGTGTTAAATAAAGACCTCCAGTTGTGGTACCACCCGCCTGGTCCCAGACGGCTGTACCAGCAGCCTCCTGCCTCGCCTGACGCGTTTTTTCAGCGGCCGTTCTTCCTGTGGGTACCATACAAGATGTGGCAGTGCCACATCAAGTGCCCTACATGTACTCACAGGATGACAGGATGTGGACTGTACAAAACCATCCGCAAAGTGTTGGACGTGGACGGCTGGTACTTCATGGGCACGGAGTACCTGGAGTGCCGCCGGTGCAGAAGGAAGCTGGCCTCATGGGGGGGCAGCATTCTGTCACAGCTGGAGGATCGGTACAGGACGCAGTTTCCTGCTGTGCTCACCTACAGGTAAATCACACACTATACACATTGCTCACACTGACACAGACAAATGAATTACACAAGGAATTCTATGATATTATATATATTATATTGTATTACATAAATGTTATCCATCTGTTCTGTAGGTTGTCTTGCGACAAGAAGGTGCTGGCACAGATGAGGGTAAGGACGCTGGGCAACAGTGCCGCTCGCCTGCGCTCCTACCTGGTGGAGCAGCACACAGAAGCGTGGATCAATTGCTGTGTGCAGTTCATGGCCACTTACAAGCACTTTGCAGTGCCAGGAGTGAGCGCGCCGCCTCCCCCAGCCCTCCCACAGATGGCCGCCGTGCCCAGCCGGCAGTGGATCCTCCGGGCCTACGCCACCGACAGCTTCTCTCGCTTGGAGGAGATGAGGGCGAAGCTGACGTCGGTCTACGGCTCCATCCTAAAGATGGACTCCACTAAAAAGGTAGATTATTCAGATCATCTCCGCATCATTTTGTGTAACATGTATTGTAATGCAAGACCATGTAATTACTGTTTTACACAGCTGTTAAGTGCTGGTGGTGTGACGCCAACAGTTCTAACCGTTTGCGTTCTGTAGATCACCAGGAAGCTGGCTGGTCACGCGGCGGGGACGGCCCAGTGTGTCACCAGCGTGGGAAATGAGTACGGGCAGGTGCTCATTTCGGTGGTCACTGCCGCAGAGGGCCACGGGCTGAAGGTGATGGCCAGCGGGCTGGTCGGGCGTTACCGGCAGGCCGGGCAGGAACCGCCCACGGTTCTGTACGTGAACCGAAACTGCTGCTCCACCATGGGAGGCACGCCCGCCGCACTCTTTTCTGAGTGGACGCAGGTCCTGGTGAGACTGGACGTGTGCCTCTTTATGCAGAGGCTGGCTGCAATGGTGACCACCGCCAGCCACCCCCTCTACGGCACCTTCATGCGGCGCCTTTCGGCCGCCATCTTCGCCTGGGACCCGGAGGACGTTGCACTGCTGAAGAGAGCGAAGGACGCCGTGGGGCCCGCCGCCTGGAGCAGCGTCTCGCTCAGGGAGATGGCTCAGCACTGCCGCCGCTGCACGCGCGGGGCTGCCGAGACCGAGCGCCTTATAGAGGAGGTCCTGCAGCACTTTGGGCCAGTCACGGACACCATGGGCATCCCTCTGCTGGACCGGCACAAGATGGAGGGAGTCTGGAGCGTGCAGCGCCGGCACCTGCAGTGCATCCAGGACCCCGCAGGCGTGCAGCTGTACACCAGGACGGGCCAGGTGACGGTGGGAGGGGTCAGCCTGCCCGTACTCCGCTGCGCCCGCGGTACGACCTCCCTGGAGTCGTTCCACCTCCATCTCAACAGTTTCATCCCAGGTAAGTGTCCGAAACCTGAAAAACAAATGTATATCTACATTACATCCAAGTGTCTGCCGGTTCGCGCTTAACCTGAACGTCCTCTTTCCAGGCACCAGTGCCAGCGCCTTAAACTTTCAGGTCTACCTGCTGGAAGGGCTGACAAGGTGGAACGAGGACCGAGGGCGTGCCATAGTGGCGGGAGGGGGCGGGCAGCAGCAGCGGAGCTACAGCAGCCGCGACATGGACGCGGTCAACCAGCTGTCCGAGGCACTGTACGGGATCCGGCTGTTTGACAGCTACACCCAGCCCAGGGAGTACACAGGTAACTGAGAAGAGAAGACGGACGCGCAGGTGCAAACATTTATTCGTTATTATATTATCAGTGTATCTTATACATTTTGTACTCTGTCCTGCAACACAGGGGAGTTGATCGGAGTCAGCTACCTTTTTGCCCAGACCGGACGAGTCCTGCAGGACATGCCGGACGACGCCGAGGTCCCGGAGGAGGAGGAGGAGGAGGAACTGGAGGCAGAAGGCGAGGAGGATGAGGAAGATGAAGGGGACTTTCAGGAATATCGGTATGACATGGATTCCCTGGAAGGCCCCTCCGCGCCAGAGCCCGCCGCGCCCCCTCAGGACTATTCCCTTCAGGACGACTCCCTTCAGGAGGATTCCCTTCAGGAGGATGCGTCTTTCCAGCCGGGCCCCTCACAAGCCCCAGACACCATGGCCCGTCCCGGTGTATCTGCAACCACCGGCGCAACTGTCACCACCACCGCTGCTGCAGCCGCCACTGCTGCCGCTGCTGCTGCTGCTGCCACCGCTGCTGCTACTATCACCACGGCGTCAGGTGACAATGCAGCTGCCATCGCCGCCGCTGTTGCTGCTGCCGCTGCCACTGCCACCACCAGGTTGCCAAAGACAACTGCATGGAAGCGGCGAAGGCTGCAACAGCAGAGGCAGGAAGCGGAGAGAAAGGGGGAGGACTTTAAAACAAAAGCCCCCTTCTCCTGCATCTGCAGCCTCTGCAAGCAGCCAAAGACAAAACATTTTGGACACAGCCGCTTCCATAGCAAAAAGAGACGGACAATGTTTCACTTCTGCCAGGCGACAGCAGGTGGCAAAACTGTGGAGCAGTGGCTGGAGGAGAAGAGGCGAGAGGAGGAGGAGCAGTGAACTGACACCTGTCAGACACTGACACTGACAGTTGTTCACCTCCTGGCCTCCTGTTTTTTTTGTTGTTCTACTGTTCTATAGTTTTCTTGCCATGTTCAATGAAAACTGTCAAAATCAAAACAATTCTTTAAGGATTTCTCTATCTGATTACGATCAGGGGCATCAAAATGATGAGCAAAAAAGAAAAGAATCTTCTTTTATTTGATGCTCATATACAGGTAATGAAAGAATTCACCTGAAACAAGCTTGCCAGCCTCACAGGGCCTTAAAACTTAAAGTAGGAGACAACTTCCTCTATTTCCAGGGCTGCTGAACTTCTACTCATATGCTAAACCACCTCAATGCACCTTTGATGCAGGTAGTGTGTGAGACAACTGGTCATTTGCACGTGTATGCCTGCTTTGACGTCTGTGCCTCACAGCAGGGTCCGTTCAGTTCTACTCATATGCTGATCGACCTTAACGGGCCTCGGTGTCGAAACGCTGGTTATTCCTATTCATGTGCTCATATGTCTGACACTTTGTTTTGTCTGCCACTCATGTTTGCCACAGTCATTACCAAACATGCCTGTTGTGATTCCTGCAATGACACACTTGTGCTGTAGCTCCTCATTTCATGTCACACTTGTTGCACTTGTAAGCGAGCTCTTTCTTTTTTACACAAGTTGTGCTGCATTTATTTTTGCAGCTCACATGTAAATATCAATAATAATAATATGTTTATTTATATAGCACTTCTCAGGGCACACAGACACTTTACTTTGTACATTTTGTATTTCATTTGTGTATATTTCCTTTTGACGTTGTTTAAAGGATGTTTCTTTACTGAGCACATCACAATAAGCACTTTGAATCTTTCAGTCTAGAATTTTGAATCTTTACAGGTTAAAAGGCAGAATAATAAAAATTCACTAGAAACACAAAAAAGAGGAGTTATAAGTTATACATTAAAAAGCCGTTTTAAAACTGAGTTTTGGTGAGCCGTGTGTTTGTGTGGAAACAGGATATCCAGCCTCTCCATCAACTTTCTTTTTTCATGCATTACCTTTTTGTTGACGACCTTGTTGTGGCTCTGACATACAATTTTGCTGCCTGCTATATTTAAAAAGAACTTCAAATTACAGTATAATGATTGTAGGGAATTGTAATACAATTGGGGAGGACAGGGAGAAAGAAAACTTTTATAAATTTATTTAAGACATTTTATTTTTCTAACGTTTTATCTCAAACAATTGCTATTTTAGTCCTCTTTTCTCTCAAAAATAGAGGCAGCACAACCTCTTCCGCCTCTTTGGATCAGCCTCCTCTGATGACAGGCGGGACTGACGAGACCAGGAGATGGGTTGGCGGCAGGACATGCCTCTTCTGTGGACAACAAATATCAGAGGTGGCTTGGCATCATCTTCACTTTCAACCTGCAATACAATGCAATACAAGGGGCTCATGCATTGTGAGTTAAGGGAGGGGTCATTCCTGGAGGGAGGCTGTTGGGCAGAGGGGTGGCCAGGACGACGGGCAACGAGCCACACAGCACTGCGCTTGGCTAAGGAGGCGTTCTGCTGGAAAACCGACCCACAAGGTCGCACCCCGGAGCAGTGGTTGGTGGAGAAGAGGGAGTGCGAGGTGTGTAACACCCGTTTCAGAGAGAAGAGAGCAACAAGGGGGGAAACGCTCCGAGCTGCTCCCAAAATAAACTGAACCCCAAATAAAGTGCCTGGTCCGGCAAAGACCAAAGCTGCACTTTAGGGCTGTGAGAGCACATTATGTGCTTATTTGTGTGGTCACTGTGGTGTGTTTAAATTATTCTACCTGTGTGCAGTGTTTTTTTGTTGTATTTATTGCTGTGAGTGTTGCACTCTTAATGATAAAAGTTTTTATACTTTCCAACTGTACTTTGTCAGTGACTAATTACTTGCATGTAGTTGATGTATTTGAAAATGGGGGATGGGGGGGCACGTGTAACTATTTATTATTACCATACAGACGGTTAAAAACATCAGTTGCAACTATCTGACGGCCATCTTATTAATGTTTATCATTTATCTACACAATACTTATTAACCATTTATAGTGTTATGAACAACAACTGCAATTTTCCAATAAAGTAAAAAATAAAAAAGCTAAATTAGCATGCTAATCAGTTAGCCCTGCTTTAGCGGTGTCAACACAACCGCTAGCTATGCTAACTATCCAAGGTCTGCCACAGTTAGATCGTATTCTGGAAATATGCTGCCTCCTTTTTACTTTGAGTATAAAACATGTCATATATTCTTTAAAACAACAACTGTCACCAGGTCATTAACTGTCACTATCAGATCTGTGTTACAAATCTCTGGTTTCATCCACCATTTTGGATCAACAGTGATCTCAGTGATGTCCCGCCTCTGAGCCTTTCTAGTCGCTCCCTATTGGTCCGTGGAAGTCTTCAATTCCAAGCTAAGAGCTCTGATTGGACGCCGGGCTGCTTCTATATTCCGCAGATGAGCGATGCTAGCTACCTGTCAGGTAGCACTTCGACAGCTAGCTACAGACCTGGCTCAGGTTTTTAAAGCTTTATTTTTACGCCTGAGAAGAACTTTTATTTTGTAGTTGTCTTCTTTGCCAGGTAAGTTGCTCCACTGTAAACATTCTAACTGTGACGGCTTTAACGTTGTCGAAGTCTAAACTAACATGTACTTTACTTAATTACTTAGCCATAACGTTAACCAGTCAAATCCCGTTTTTAAGTGACTAAAGTTTATTATTTTCTACCAGAAATCGTGCCGTTTTAATCTTAGAAGTGTAGTAAGTGAAGTATTGGTGTTGTATTTTACTGTCGCTGCTCTCGGGAGCTCTGTTTTAGCTTTAGCTTTAAGTTGCTGCTCCGTCAAGGCAGTTCTCCACTGCGCCCATGTATCACAGAGGGTCCCGCTCACATACGCTTGCCGATTTAATGAATTTCTGTAATAACTCACGTTTAAATCTAATTCTACTTTGATGAAGTGTACGTACTATGTAAGTTAACATTCATGTGTATCGTTCGGCTGAGTGACTGAACCAAATGAATTACCTTTAGTCTCAGTAGGTGTAAAGTAAGAGTATGAAATCAGACCTCTGAGGTGAAAATGTAATGTGACCGCTGAGATTTAGAAATGGCACTCGTCTATTTTAAAGGTTAATTTATTTAGAAAATATCAGACAATCATTATTTGCATTATTTGTACATGAATAACATTGTTATGATGTCATTCAGCCCTTTATATTCTTGTTATCTTCTTATGTTTTTGTAGAAATGGACCACAGAGCAGTTGAGTCCTCCTCACCTGCCTCCACCTCATCGCCCTCCTCCTCCGGCTGGTGTCCCTCCTCAGCACCATAGTCCTCCTCAGCATCCTTGGCGGAGGAGGAAGAGAAGGTCCACGGTCCTGTCGGGTGTGTATCCAGTCATCTTCTCTTTCAGTCTTCACTCACATTTAGACTGTTTAACTGTTCGAGGTTAACGTGAAGCAGAAGTGCAGCCTGTTGTTCTTCAGTGATGTTTGTGTAACAACAGTTTTAATTGTGGCTGCAGGTTCCTCAGAGGATGAAGAGGAGCAGCTGATGGAGGAAGCTGGCTTTCAGGAATATCAGTATGACATGGATTCCCTGGAAGGAGCCCGCCGTGCCCCAGAAGGACGACCCCCTTCCGGAGGCCGAGCAGGTAAATGATCGTCTGACCGTTCTTCATCAGCTCTGTGGCAGCCAGTGTCAAAGCGACATGACGACTGACATTTTTCATCTGCCCTTAGTCTCCTTGTAAAACGTGTCAGTTTGTGGCAGCATGTCTGTCTGCTTCTGTGTCTAAAGTGCTAAAGTCTTACCTGCCAACATTGATCAGCTGTTTGAACACACTGTTTACACTGATTTCACCATTTACACTCAGTTTATCAAAGATTTTGACATTAGTTGATGCCAAATTCTACAAATACTAATAATGTAATCAATATAGGCTACTTCTTGGGGAAAATCACCAGACTCCCTTTAAAAAACACCCAATTTAGTGAGTTGTTGAGTTAGTAGAAACTTTATAAACTCTGAAACACTGTGTCTGACTAACTCTTCATTATTTGAATCTTCTTTTAAATTCAGTAAAATAACTTTTTTCTGTGTTCTTCATGTCTGTGTATATAACAGAGAAGTGAGATCTGGTCACTCAGACACAGGTCAAGATGCAATTATCATTTTGACAGCATCAGTTTCTTAAATTTAGTTCTAAAAGTTGGGATTAAAACGTGTTTTATTGCAGTTTTCCACATTTAAAGACATTTAAAGTGGATGAACAGAGTTTGACGTGGTGCAGCAGCGCCCTCTGCTGGCCGGGTCGTGAATTACACCACATGAACCCTGTATCACTGACTTCGGCTGTATCATTTCTTTTACTTTTCTCATTTAGAAACCAAAATGAGGAACGCTTCACGAATTTGCGTGTCATCCTTGCGCAGGGGCCATGCTAATCTTCTCTGTATCGTTCCAATTTTAGTATACGTGTAACCGAAGTTACACAGTTTGAGAGAGGGAGGTGTCTGGTATATATACAGGTCTGGACCCGGACCCCTGTGAGTCATGGTGCGACCCTACCGACAGTCTTGTATGTGAGCAAACTGCTTCTGAGTGACTTCAGAACAGCCTTCAGAGCTCAGGGAGGCTGTACTGGGGCTGCTACAGCTTCAACAACTCATAAGGACCAAATCTGACCCAGTTCTGAACAATTTTGAGTGTTATCTGCATGCTGAAGGCTCGCAAGGCATGCTGGGAATTTTATGCAATGAGCCTTTATGTCAGTGGGCGGGGGAGGGAAGGCATTCAGAGGAGGGGGGGCAGTTGGGGGATGTTAACTAACTAACTAGGACTTAGTGTCCTCAGCCGGGTCCAGGTGATCTGGATCCACTGCTGTCAGTCCAGAACACAGACAGATACTGCTGCTAGTTTATTAAGGACACATGAATGCATGAAAAGAAATAAGCCATAACACACAGCTGGGGCTCAGAATAATGCTTCAGAACTGGCCGCCTCGACTGTGTAACTACAGCTGACCCTGTTCTGGTCCAGATCTCAGGTCACCGTATTCTCACTGCCAGATCGGGATCATAAATCGTAGCCACCCAGAGACGAGTTTAAAGGTTCACTGGTGGTTTGAATGAGGCGACAGAGACGTCCTCTTCGGTCTCTCCGGTCCAAAAAACGAGAGCAATAATCCTGCTGGAGCTGAGCTGGTGGATTCTTTTTGTTAAACCCGTCTCAGAGACAGAACCTCAGCTCCAGGTCCACATCACAGCCTGACACAGAGCACATGAAGCCTCGTCTGTATTCAGTTCTGTTTCCTGGTGTCAGGCTGAGCCGAGCTGCTGCTTGTTGCTGTGAACGTCTGCGCGAGTCTGAGAACTGATCGCATGCGGAAGCTCGTCTGCCTCTCTGACTGCCTCCCTCTCCCCCCCGTCTCTCCCTCTCCCCTCGTGGGGGAGGGCAGCTGCTGGAGCTCTGGTTGTGGTTTGCTGTGGGTGGAGGGCTTCAGGCAGGAATGTAGGAGGAGGGGCCATGTGGTAATCCTTTGTTATCTCGCCGCTGCACCAATCCCGACTCACTGACGTAACGGCTCATTGCAAAAAATTCCCAGCATGCCTTGCGAGTCTTCAGCATGCAGATAAAACTCATAATTTGTTCAGAACTGGGTCAGTTTGGGTCCTTATGAGACAGTACAGCCTCCCTGACTGTGAAGGCTGTTCTGCTCTATGTCTATATGAAGCCACTCAGAGGCAGTTTGTCACATACAGGCCTGTCGGGAGGGTCGCACCATGACTCCTAGGGGTCCTGGTCCAGACCCGTATATATACCAGACACCTCCCACTCTTAAATTGTGTAACTCCGGTTACACGTATACTAAAATTGGAACGATACAGAGAAGATTAGCATGGCCCCTGCGCAAGGATGACACGCAAATTCGTGAAGCGTTCCTCATTTTGACTTTTAGAAAACTGAAAGAAATGATACAGCTGAGGTCAGTGATACAGGGTTCATGTGGTGTAATTCACGGCCCCGCCAGCAGAGGGCGCTGCTGCACCACGTCAGACTCTGTTCATCCACTTTAAATTTCTTTAAAAGTGGAAAACTGCAATAAAACACGTTTTAATCCCAATTTTTCAAACTGGAGAAAAATAGAAAAAAAGAAACTGATGCTATCAAAATGATAACTGCATCTTGACCTGCGTCTGAGTGTTTTCCTCGGGATAAATAAAGTATCTATGTATCTACTTGTGATCAGACTTTAAACATCTTCAAATGTGGGAAACTGCAATAAAACACGTATTAATCCCAACTTTTAGAACTTTACTGGACTCCAGTGTGGATTTAAGATCTGTGTTGTTCTTTGGTGTCGGGGAACAGAATGTAATTTGGTCATGTAATTTTGTCCTGAAAACATCTCGAAAGGTTTCTGGACTGTTTGGTTTGTTTTGTGTGTTGGAGAAAAGAGCCTGGAGGAGGATCTGGATCCTGTTGAAGAGCTAAAGTCATGTTTCTGTGCTTAAACTCGTCATTATACCCAGAAGATTTAATTTATTATTGTGGTCAGTGTTGCCAGATCAGATCAACAGTTTCTAGCCCAATCACGTCTTAGAACCCGCCCAATCCAATAAAAAGCAGCCCAAACCACGAAGTTGCCAAACATGTAAACCCGTTTAATCATAACACATGTAATAGAAAACGCATCCAGAGCTTCATATTTGCATCAAATAACCACACATAAATGATATATAAATAGGTTTTTGCAAATTGCATCCAACAAGAGCGCAGTAAATCAACCATAGGCTACACAAATTGCAAAATGAACCTCTGGCATCCATTCGCCGGCCCAGATTAGTAATAATGCCAGCTGCATTTAAAAAGGTGCACTTTTAAGCCGTGTAGGCCTAATAAATTTCATTATTATCACAAATGACCTGTATGAGGACTACATGCAAAACAATTTAAAACAAATCAAAATTATGCACATACAGAGCACCTCTCCCTCCCTCCCTCTCTTTTTCTCCTCCCTCCCTCTCTTTTTCTCCTTGCTGCTTTCCACACCTGGGTGCTAAAAGACGCACAACGATCTGACCGTAGAGCAGCTGATTGAGATTCCGAACACACAAAACCACGAAATTCTAGTTTTTAATACAACAAGCAAATGCCATAGAATAAGTAGGCTACAGTTACCAAAATCAGTCACAATGCAAATAAGATAAGGTGACATAAAAATCTTCTTACCTTTACACAGAATCAGCGTCTTTCCATTAACTTGAACAATATTGAGAACTTGAAGAAGTTTTTACGGTCACTGGAAGCCAGGTCAGCTGGCTAACACATGGATGAATCAAACCTCCCCATCAACTGTCGGGGAAGTTTGAAAGTGGTGGACGTCAATCTGTTTCTGCTCAGGCCAGAGCGAACATCCATGAGGCTGGAAAGGAGCTGTAATCCCATGCGATTTCTGGCATCATCCTTTGAAGCTCTCTTATCGTGGGCATTTGATATTGGCAGAGTGAGCAATCTGATGACACCCAGTGCTAAATCTTTGAAACACTGTTTTCCTCCAGCATCTCCAACATGGCCTGATCACTTAAGAAGCCGGCTGATTCAATGTTTCTCCACTGGCTCTCCAAGGTGTCCACCAAACAAGAGAAAAACTCAGCGGGCAAGTCTTTTACTCCTGGCCTATTTATTGTTGACCAGCTTCACCAGCTCCGGACAAAAAAGCTCTAGTTTGCGGAGCATTTCCATTGATGCAGGAAGACACATTTGATACTGCACCAACACTTATTTTACAAAATCAAAACAGCACAAAAATTGTAAATTGTATCCTTCAGCTCCAGCGCTAATGTGCTGGCTTCCAGCTGCTGTTGGAATGAGGAGCCCAGGTCCATGTCCTTGTGTGAGAGGTAGAGGCTGGATGATTTAAGGTCAAGTTCCCTGAGACGACTGTCGTTGTTCATGCGGAGCACGCTGGGCTTCACAACTCTCCTCAATGTCGACATGTACAGCCTGTCAAGATCCCTAAAAACACCCAGCGGATCTCTCGTTTCCAGCTGAAAAAATTTGTTCACAGTTTTGATTTCCATCAACACGGGCCAGAGGAAGTGCACGTACAGACTGTTTGATTTGTCACTGTACATTTCATTCAAAAGCCTGGCTGCATAGCAGTGTTCGGCACTTGAAACAAAACTGAAGTGCAGCTTGAAGGCATCTTCCAGCTCTAAAATTCTCTCGATACAGTCTGAGATCACCAAGCAATGGGTTGAGCTGGGGTATATGAATTTCAGAGGACAGCCACCGTGATTGATGGCCTTGTAGACACTGTTGTAGTCACTCTGGCGTTTTGCTGAGTGTGCGAACCAGTTGTAGGTTTCTCTTATCATATATCATTTGTGTTGTGAATATTAATATTAACTGATCTCACATGTAGAGAAAATCTACGAGAAAAAAGCAGAAAAGGTGTTTCTCTTGACATGATTTTGGCAAATAACCATCAGAAATTAATGAACGTTTTCATATAAAACCTGTCAGACTGCACTTTATGTCTCTGTAATAATGTAAACGTGTCATATAACAGGAGGTCGACATTTTAGATTTCATCTGAGAAAAGGAAAGGTTTCAGACCAGAAATGCGACTTTACTCCTGACAACAGAGTCTGTCTCCTCACGACTGTTGTCTCCCACACAGTAAAACAGAACTGCCTTTGAACACAGACATGAGTTCAGCAACATCACAGGATGTTTTAGACATTTAACATTACAGATTTGACCTGAAGTCTGACACCAGAAACTCGACTTCGCCTCTGAAAACAGGCTCCAGATCTCCTCCAGGATCCTTTCACCGAGACCAAGCAACTATTGCAGTTTTGAACATTTAAAGACGTTTAAAGTGGATGAACAGAGCCTGACGTGGTGCAGCAGCGCCCTCTGCTGGCCAGGTCGCGAATTACACCACATGAACCCTGTATCACTGACCTCGGCTGTTTCACTGACCTCAGCTGTATCACTGACCTCAGCTGTATCACAGTTTTCACTTTTCTAAAAGTCAAAATGAGGAACGCTTCACGAATTTGCGTGTCATCCTTGCGCAGGGGCCATGCTAATCTTCTCTGTATCGTTCCAATTTTAGTATACGTGTAACCGGAGTTACACAGCGTGAGAGTGGGAGGTGTCTGGTTTATATACGGGTCTGGACCCGGACCCCTGTGAGTCATGGTGCGACCCTCCCGACAGTCCTGTATGTGAGCAAACTGCATCTGAGGGGCTTCAGAACAGCCTCCAGAGCTCAGGGAGGCTGTACTGGGGCTGCTACAGCTTCAACAACTCACAAGGACCCAATCTGACCCGGTTCTGAGCAATTAGGAGTTTTCTCTGAATGCTGAGGGCTCGCAAGGCATGCTGGGAATTTTATGCCATGAGCCTTTATGTCAGTGGGCGGGGTGGGTGGGGGAGTGAAGGCATTCAGAGAAGGGCGGGGCAGACGGAAAGAGATGAGGGTCAAGGGCAGGCTCACAGAGAGACGGACCAGCTGCCAGGTGGGGTCAGTGATTTGACTCGTTCACAGCGCCAGCAGCTTCCCAGCCCAGCTGTGTCACTGATCTCAGCTGTATCACTGACCTCAGCTGTATCACTGTTTTCACTTTTCTAAAAGTCAAAATGAGGAACGCTTCACGAATTTGCGTGTCATCCTTGCGCAGGGGCCATGCTAATCTTCTCTGTATCGTTCCAATTTTAGTATACGTGTAACCGGAGTTACACAGTGTGAGAGTTGGAGGTGTCTGATTTATATACGGGTCTGGACCCGGACCCCTGTGAGTCATGGTGCGACCCTCCCGACAGTCCTGTATGTGAGCAAACTGCATCTGAGTGGCTTCAGAACAGCCTCCAGAGCTCAGGGAGGCTATACTGGGGCTGCTACAGCTTCAACAACTCATAAGGAACCAATCTGACCCAGTTCTGAGCAATTATGAGTTTTCTCTGAATGCTGAAGGCTCGCAAGGCATGCTGGGAATTTTATGCCATGAGCCTTTATGTCAGTGGGCGGGGGGGTGGGGGGTGGGGGAGTGAAGGCATTCAGAGAAGGGCAGGGCAGACGGAAAGTGACGAGGGTCAAGAGCAGGCTCACAGGGACGGACCAGCTACCAGGTGGGGTCAGTGCTTTGTCTCGTTCACAGCACCAGCAGCTTCCCGGCCCAGCTGTGTCACTGACCTCAGCTGTATCACTGACCTCAGTTGTATCACTGACCTCAGCTGTATCACTGTTTTCACTTTTCTAAAAGTCAAAATGAGGAATGCTTCACGAATTTGCGTGTCATCCTTGCGCAGGGGCCATGCTAATCTTCTCTGTATCGTTCCAATTTTAGTATACGTGTAACCGGAGTTACACAGCGTGAGAGTGGGAGGTGTCTGGTTTATATACAGGTCTGGACCCGGACCCCTGTGAGTCATGGTGCGACCCTCCCGACAGGCCTGTATGTGAGCAAACTGCATCTGAGGGGCTTCAGAACAGCCTCCAGTGCTCAGGGAGGCTGTACTGGGGCTGCTACAGCTTCAACAACTCATAAGGAACCAATCTGACCCAGTTCTGAGCAATTATGAGTTTTCTCTGAATGCTGAAGGCTCGCAAGGCATGCTGGGAATTTTATGCCATGAGCCTTTATGTCAGTGGGCGGGGGGGTGGGGGGTGGGGGAGTGAAGGCATTCAGAGAAGGGCAGGGCAGACGGAAAGTGACGAGGGTCAAGAGCAGGCTCACAGGGACGGACCAGCTACCAGGTGGGGTCAGTGCTTTGTCTCGTTCACAGCACCAGCAGCTTCCCGGCCCAGCTGTGTCACTGACCTCAGCTGTATCACTGACCTCAGTTGTATCACTGACCTCAGCTGTATCACTGTTTTCACTTTTCTAAAAGTCAAAATGAGGAACGCTTCACGAATTTGCGTGTCATCCTTGCGCAGGGGCCATGCTAATCTTCTCTGTATCGTTCCAATTTTAGTATACGTGTAACCGGAGTTACACAGCGTGAGAGTTAGAGGTGTCTGGTTTATATACAGGTCTGGACCCGGACCCCTGTGAGTCATGGTGCGACCCTCCCGACAGGCCTGTATGTGAGCAAACTGCATCTGAGGGGCTTCAGAACAGCCTCCAGTGCTCAGGGAGGCTGTACTGGGGCTGCTACAGCTTCAACAACTCATAAGGACCCAATCTGACCCGGTTCTGAGCAATTATGAGTTTTCTCTGAATGCTGAAGGCTCGCAAGGCATGCTGGGAATTTTATGCCATGAGCCTTTATGTCAGTGGGCGGGGTGGGTGGGGGAGTGAAGGCATTCAGAGAAGGGCGGGGCAGACGGAAAGAGACGAGGGTCAAGGGCAGGCTCACAGAGAGACGGACCAGCTGCCAGGTGGGGTCAGTGTTTTGACTCGTTCACAGCGCCAGCAGCTTCCCAGCCCAGCTGTGTCACTGACCTCAGCTGTATCACTGACCTCAGCTGTATCACTGTTTTCACTTTTCTAAAAGTCAAAATGAGGAACGCTTCACGAATTTGCGTGTCATCCTTGCGCAGGGGCCATGCTAATCTTCTCTGTATCGTTCCAATTTTAGTATACGTGTAACCGGAGTTACACAGCGCGACAGGGGGGGTGTCTGGTTTATATACGGGTCTGGACCCGGACCCCTGTGAGTCATGGTGCGACCCTCCCGACAGTCCTGTATGTGAGCAAACTGCGTCTGAGTGGCTTCAGAACAGCCTCCAGAGCTCAGGGAGGCTATACTGGGGCTGCTACAGCTTCAACAACTCATAAGGAACCAATCTGGCCCAGTTCTGAGCAATTATGAGTTTTCTCTGAATGCTGAAGGCTCGCAAGGCATGCTGGGAATTTTATGCCATGAGCCTTTCTGTCAGTGGGCGGGGTGGGTGGGGGAGGGAAGGAAGGCATTCAGACAAGGGCGGGGCAGACGGAAAGAGACGAGGGTCAAGGGCAGGCTCACAGAGAGACGGACCAGCTGCCAGGTGGGGTCAGTGATTTGACTCGTTCACAGCACCAGCAGCTTCCCGGCTCAGCTTGAAAACACAGATCTTGTAAAGACCAAAGAAGAAACCAGGTCAGGAACCAGTACCGAACACAGCCCAGGCCTCATGTCCTGGTGTCCGGCCGTTCTGTTCCGTGAAGCTGGTGTGATCTCACACGGAGGGTTTGGACGTCGGACTCTGACATGACCGCTGAACCTCTCTGCCTTCAGCCGAGTTCAACAACAAACCAGCTCGGCTCCTCAGAACCTGTTTGTTACCCACGTTACAAACAGCCCGGGTCACAGTGCCCTCGGACCTCCAACATGTGATCAGCTCATCTGTCAGTCAGAGCGAACAGCACAGATCTTAGATCCACATTGGAGTCCAGCAAAGTTCTAAAAGTTGCAATTAAAACGTGTTTTATTGCAGTTTTCCACATTTGAAGACGTTTAAAGTGGATGGACAGAGTCTGACGTGGTGCAGCAGGGCCCTCTGCTGGCCGGGTCGCGAATTACACCACATGAACCCTGTATCACTGACCTCAGCTGTATCACTGACCTCAGCTGTATCACTGTTTTCACTTTTCTAAAAGTCAAAATGAGGAACGCTTCACGAATTTGCGTGTCATCCTTGCGCAGGGGCCATGCTAATCTTCTCTGTATCGTTCCAATTTTAGTATACGTGTAACCGGAGTTACACAGCGTGAGAGTGGGAGTTGTCTGGTTTATATACGGGTCTGGACCCGGACCCCCTTGAGTCATGGTGCGACCCTCCCGACAGTCCTGTATGTGAGCAAACTGCATCTGAGGGGCTTCAGAACAGCCTCCAGTGCTCAGGGAGGCTGTACTGGGGCTGCTACAGCTTCAACAACTCATAAGGACCCAATCTGACCCGGTTCTGAGCAATTAGGAATTTTCTCTGAATGCTGAAGGCTCGCAAGGCATGCTGGGAATTTTATGCCATGAGCCTTTCTGTCAGTGGGCGGGGTGGGTGGGGGAGGGAAGGAAGGCATTCAGACAAGGGCGGGGCAGACGGAAAGAGACGAGGGTCAAGGGCAGGCTCACAGAGAGACGGACCAGCTGCCAGGTGGGGTCAGTGATTTGACTCGTTCACAGCACCAGCAGCTTCCCGGCTCAGCTTGAAAACACAGATCTTGTAAAGACCAAAGAAGAAACCAGGTCAGGAACCAGTACCGAACACAGCCCAGGCCTCATGTCCTGGTGTCCGGCCGTTCTGTTCCGTGAAGCTGGTGTGATCTCACACGGAGGGTTTGGACGTCGGACTCTGACATGACCCCTGAACCTCTCTGCCTTCAGCCGAGTTCAACAACAAACCAGCTCGGCTCCTCAGAACCTGTTTGTTACCCACGTTACAAACAGCCCGGGTCACAGTGCCCTCGGACCTTCAACATGTGATCAGCTCATCTGTCAGTCAGAGCAAACAGCACAGATCTTAGATCCACATTGGAGTCCAGCAAATTTCTAAAAGTTGCAATTAAAACGTGTTTTATTGCAGTTTTCCACATTTGAAGACGTTTAAAGTGGATGGACAGAGTCTGACGTGGTGCAGCAGGGCCCTCTGCTGGCCGGGTCGCGAATTACACCACATGAACCCTGTATCACTGACCTCGGCTGTATCACTGACCTCAGCTGTATCACTGTTTTCACTTTTCTAAAAGTGAAAATGAGGAACGCTTCACGAATTTGCGTGTCATCCTTGCGCAGGGGCCATGCTAATCTTCTCTGTATCGTTCCAATTTTAGTATACGTGTAACCGGAGTTACACAGCGTGAGAGTGGGAGGTGTCTGGTTTATATACGGGTCTGGACCCGGACCCCTGTGAGTCATGGTGCGACCCTCCCGACAGTCCTGTATGTGAGCAAACTGCATCTGAGGGGCTTCAGAACAGCCTCCAGTGCTCAGGGAGGCTGTACTGGGGCTGCTACAGCTTCAACAACTCATAAGGACCCAATCTGACCCGGTTCTGAGCAATTAGGAATTTTCTCTGAATGCTGAAGGCTCGCAAGGCATGCTGGGAATTTTATGCCATGAGCCTTTCTGTCAGTGGGCGGGGTGGGTGGGGGAGGGAAGGAAGGCATTCAGACAAGGGCGGGGCAGACGGAAAGAGACGAGGGTCAAGGGCAGGCTCACAGAGAGACGGACCAGCTGCCAGGTGGGGTCAGTGATTTGACTCGTTCACAGCACCAGCAGCTTCCCGGCTCAGCTTGAAAACACAGATCTTGTAAAGACCAAAGAAGAAACCAGGTCAGGAACCAGTACCGAACACAGCCCAGGCCTCATGTCCTGGTGTCCGGCCGTTCTGTTCCGTGAAGCTGGTGTGATCTCACACGGAGGGTTTGGACGTCGGACTCTGACATGACCGCTGAACCTCTCTGCCTTCAGCCGAGTTCAACAACAAACCAGCTCGGCTCCTCAGAACCTGTTTGTTACCCACGTTACAAACAGCCCGGGTCACAGTGCCCTCGGACCTTCAACATGTGATCAGCTCATCTGTCAGTCAGAGCAAACAGCACAGATCTTAGATCCACATTGGAGTCCAGCAAATTTCTAAAAGTTGCAATTAAAACGTGTTTTATTGCAGTTTTCCACATTTGAAGACGTTTAAAGTGGATGGACAGAGTCTGACGTGGTGCAGCAGGGCCCTCTGCTGGCCGGGTCGCGAATTACACCACATGAACCCTGTATCACTGACCTCGGCTGTTTCACTGACCTCGGCTGTATCACTGACCTCGGCTGTATCACTGTTTTCACTTTTCTAAAAGTCAAAATGAGGAACGCTTCACGAATTTGCGTGTCATCCTTGCGCAGGGGCCATGCTAATCTTCTCTGTATCGTTCCAATTTTAGTATACGTGTAACCGGAGTTACACAGCGTGAGAGTGGGAGGTGTCTGGTTTATATACGGGTCTGGACCCGGACCCCTGTGAGTCATGGTGCGACCCTCCCGACAGTCCTGTATGTGAGCAAACTGCATCTGAGGGGCTTCAGAACAGCCTCCAGTGCTCAGGGAGGCTGTACTGGGGCTGCTACAGCTTCAACAACTCATAAGGACCCAATCTGACCCGGTTCTGAGCAATTAGGAGTTTTCTCTGAATGCTGAAGGCTCGCAAGGCATGCTGGGAATTTTATGCCATGAGCCTTTCTGTCAGTGGGCGGGGTGGGTGGGGGAGGGAAGGAAGGCATTCAGACAAGGGCGGGGCAGGCGGAAAGAGACGAGGGTCAAGGGCAGGCTCACAGAGAGACGGACCAGCTGCCAGGTGGGGTCAGTGATTTGACTCGTTCACAGCACCAGCAGCTTCCCGGCTCAGCTTGAAAACACAGATCTTGTAAAGACCAAAGAAGAAACCAGGTCAGGAACCAGAACCGAACACAGCCCAGGCCTTATGTCCTGGTGTCCGGCCGTTCTGTTCCGTGAAGCTGGTGTGATCTCACACGGAGGGTTTGGA